>JAHQCQ010022750.1:0-11372 GCA_023539305.1 Ilex asprella | reverse complement strand
TATATATATATATATATATATTAATGCTGACAGAATAGGATAGAAATACATATATTAATAGCTATTTCGCATTCTTATCCGATTTAATTGAAAGACCAAAAATTTTTCCGCTAATCAAACTTTGAACACCCATACACCTATCGGTTATCTGTATAAACTCTTAAGGCAACTAATGAACACCAAAAGAAAAGGTCTTGACGTTAGATTATCTTTCCCAATCTCCCTATATATTGTTGAAAGATTTTTGTAATGTGAAAAATTAGGTGTTGATTCATCTTATATAACAATACTATATCACTGAAGCAAGTGGAAAAAGGCATTGATATTGAATTTTTAAAGTACGTGAAAAATTCTTCAAAGATTTCAGGATTAAAACAAAAAAAAAATAATTATTTCTTTTGATATGCACCCAAATGAGAACAATATGTTAATACGATGGCTAAATGATTTAAATTAGTATAAAAAATGAATGGCGTAATTTTAACATAACAAAAACACGTTTAATAGGATCAAATAATAAAATATACTGTTTTTTAATTTTTTTGAATTTTTATTTAGCATTTTATGAACTTTTATAGAACTAAACAATTTTTTACTTCATTTTATGACAGTCTATAGGAGTGGATTGTCAATAATGGAAAACTTATAAATAATTGGTTTGATTAAAAGAGAATGAGCTCCTAATTTTGTATTTTTTTTGGTCATGAGTATTTTTAATTCCCTTACAACAAAATATAACTAAAACACAAGTGTAATTACTGTTAGAGTAAATGACATAATTGATTACATAGGTTAATATTCAACAAGTGCAAATATAAAGTACAACATGCATCAATTATCTTTTATTATTAGATTGTAATATTAAAACACAGTTTTATCATTACAACAAAAATTTCCTGGTATTAAAATGCATCGGTTTACGTTTTTTTTTGTTGAGAAAAATATGGTTGCGTGCAAGGAAGAGCGTTCAACGACTACCCCGATAAGCCTTCCCCGGTGGGATCATAAGGTCCTTGACCGTGCCTAAAACACCTCTCAGAACCAAACTTACTTAAGCTAGCACAGCGATCAATCACCAAATTTCAATGGGAGTTTCAAGACTCAAACTCTCAACCTCAAATTGAGGAATAAAGCTGGTACCTCACTAAACCACCCTACTTCATGTTGGTCGGTTTACATATTTGAGATACACATATTTAGCCATACCCAAAATCACTATGATATGTTCAAAAATGAAGCTACTCTTTTGAGCATAGCCACAGCATTTTCACTAGCGGGATTAAGCAAATAAAACGCATGGTCTGCCCCCTTACATTCCATAACCTCAACCTTTCCTTTCCACCCACTTTTGCTCAATACATCATGGTAATACCAGCTCCGATCTTTCAACGGATCTTTCTCACCAACACAAACCAACACACTGTTGCACCCTAGGCTTGAAATTTTCAGATCCGTACCAGGGTTCAATACCGGGTCATCGGACCCAGTAGATGTCGGGTTTAAAAAAAGCCAGAATTTATCAACACGCGCTCTAATACTTTTGTCAACAGCTTCATTACCAACTGGTTCTTCACCCCAGAAGAATGGATGATTTAGAACTATTCCAACCAGCTTGATACCACCCATTTTCTCTGACCCGACCCTCATGGCCATGTTGTGAGCTATGTTACCACCTGCAATTAGGGGCGGCAATTTTATGGATCAACACAAATCCAATATCATATTTATTAAAAAATAATGCGATTAATTAACACAAATAATAGTAAGTCAAAGTTTTTGTAATTGAAGAAACAAACTGTTTATAGGAATTGTAAAGAAAAACTCAATGATTATTTATTTATTTATAAATTTTGTTTTGTATTGAACTATTAATTGTTTAAAAATTAAATGTTTTTAGTGCAAAAATAATATATTACCAACCAAAAATAACTCAATCAAATAACACAAAAAGTAAAATAAATTAGTTTTTAAATTCTTTAAATCAAAACGGCAACATCCAAAAAACTATCTAATATTACAGTTAGAAAGTTAAATTCTCAACTTATAAAAACATAACAATTGTTAAGATTAATCCAATATTCATCTACTTTGATCCAATGGTACAACATTTATCTCAAAATTATTATTTTTTTACTCCAAAAAACATCAATTTCTTTGCACCTTCCCTAATATCAGATAACTCAATCAACGCATTTCCTAATGTCAAATAATCTCATAATCTACATATATCTCTCTCCATTTTAATTTTAAATTACATAATTAAAAAAAATTATTATTTAAAATATAAAATATTACACTGTTTTCAGAAACGGAATTATTGCTACTAAACAAATGTATTACTTTGATAAAAAAAAAAAAAAACAAATGTATTACACCCTCACCTCACCTGAACTATCTCCTCCGAAAAATACAGATTCAAAGTCAACGTAGTCCTTTAACCATGGCTCCTGGCCGTCCCCTTTGAGTTGGGAAGCAACCCACTTGACGGCGACCCATACATCTTCATAAGTATTAGGGAGAAGAAGATTTGGGGCTAGTCTGTAATCAACAGACACTACGACGACGTTTGCTTCTGCAACAAGTAAATTAAGATGGTTATGGTACGCAGGAGAGAAGGCGCTTTCGACGACAAAGGCACCGCCGTGAAAGTAAACTAGTAGTGGAAGTTTGTGGCGGAGGTTGGCGTTTTTCGGGAGGTAAAGCCTAGCAGATACGCCGATATCCGTTGCGATTATGACGTCTTTGGATTGAACGCCGGTGTTAGGATCTACTGATGCGGGGACAACGTCGTTGCCCATGAGTTTTTCAACCCCACCATATTTGTATTTTCGGAAGGCGGGAAGGAATTCATGGGCTATTTCATTTTCTGCTGTGCTTGAAGCCATTGCAAAGCAAATGAAGAAGGGAAAAACAAAGAAGTGTTAATAGCAGAAGGCTTCGCCACAAATGGTGAGCCAGTGAGGAACCTTATAAATATGTGGAAGGAGAGAAAACTTTCAGTGCAACGGTTGCACCACGCTCGCATGATGTACTCGTCCAATAATAAAATAATAAGTAGAAAAGTGAATCTCATATAATTAAATAACTATTTACTCATGTCATACAATAATTATTCATGTATAATCTATTTATCTATTTATTATATTATCATTAGACGATGACACTATGTCAACGTAATGATATAGTGTAACCAATGCAATGAATATTTTCTCGTGGAGGGGATGACTTGATAGAAATTATGGTACTAAGCGAAAGTCTTAGGGTGTGTTTGGAATCACTTATGAAATTAAAAAGTACTTTTTTAATAAATGATTATCAAAAGTGTTTATAAGAAAAATACTTTTATTAAATAAGTATTGTTTGGATACTTAAAATTTAAAGTACTTAAATTGATGTATTTTATTAAAAGCACGTTTAGATGTGAAAACACTTATTTGTGTTCTAATTGTTAATAGCATTAAATGTACAAACGTATACTACACATACAATAATACACAAAAAAAAGTATTCACAAAAATATCATATTAATAAATGTATTATACAAAAAAACTACATAGTCCAACTATCACAATGACATACTAAAGGTCAATAAAACACATATTATCAATCACTGACTGTTTCATTCCATCAGAAAAAGGGAAAAAAGTTGATAAAACATAAATATAAGAGAAAAGTGCAACCCGAAATTCTCTCTCGACGGCATGGGCAGATTCAAGCAATTTCCCCGGAGGTTTCTTTCTCAGTACATAGCGCTTCACAGAAGAGTCAGATCCAACTTCCAGCAGAAATGTAGGGTTGGATTGACCATGCCTGAACTATCAAGAAGTGGCCCTCCACTGTTACCAAGGTTGATGGCAGCATCTGTCTAGATAACATCCTGTATTGGATACTCGGTGGCTGCAGAACTGATTTCTCTACGAAGACCACTGCTGAGAATACAAAGAATACATTATTAAATTTGATCTTTATGGATCCATACGAGTATGCATCCATATAAGCAGAGAACTGTTATGCATAATGCTAGCTCAATTCCGATTTTTGTTTGTTTTAGATAAACCCTGAATGGTTATATGCCAATATATATGTGTAATTTCCTAGGCGTAGCTACTACAAATGCCAATGTCAGATTAACATCGGTGATGAAGAGAGAGAAAGACAAGGCAACGAAGGTGCAGAGGACGAGGAAAGAATCGAAAAGCTTGTGAAAGCTGGAGTGGTCGTCATCAGAGTAAAATGAAAGAAGGTCGGAGTTAAACGAATCGCAAAGAGAAGAGACTATAGGAGCAAGGGGAGTAGCGTAGTGATATTTGCGAAGAGGGAGAGAGAGAGGTTTGACCATCGAAGGAAGTCGGAAAAAATGAGAGGTAAAAGTGAGAAGTGATTTTTAAAAGTAAAAGTTACTTTTTTTTATTAACTTATTTAAGTGCTCAAATTACTTTTACTTATTAAAAAGTGGTTTTAATAAGTTAAGTCTAACACTACTTTTTTAAAAAAAATATTTTTCATAAGTTAAAAGTCTTAAAAACACTTTTTTTTAAGTCATGCCAAACACACCCTTAATCAGGTCATTTTCAAAAATTATTATAAATATGTATTATGATTGTAATTTTATTTAAAAATTACTTGAATGATGACTTGAGAAAGAGAAAGCAATTATGGGCATGGAGAGAGAGTGATGGTAGGATGTAACCCATACGGTTTATTTAAGTTTATAGGTGACTTATTTTATACTAGTAATAATATTTGTACCTAATTTATTGATATAATTTATTAACGTAATCACTCATAAATATTGAATTGACAGTGGACTTTAGTATTTTTTGAGGCCTATTAACGATCTAATAATTATGATGAATTATATCAATATATAATGTCAACAAATTTAATCATATCTTAGATGAATGACATTTGAATTCTTAATTTACAAAATGAAATATTAAAAGGTCCCACCTTGCATCCTTAATTAGATTAAATGGTAGCGATGCAATCCAAAGGTTAAAATTCCTAAAAATATACGAGATTTAGTTCAGTTCAGTTAAATTAAGTTAGAGTTGGGGAGCAAACAGTTTGGTATTCATGTAATTTATGTCATTTTGAAGGCTAGAAGTCATTTCTCAATCGGTCTTGTCTTCATATTCTTTCTACTATAGGTAAAAGAAGTGTTGGAATAATGGATAATTCCGTTTCTAATCTATTGATTCTTAGATCTATTGATGTTCAAGGTCTATATAGAAAGGCCCCTTCAATTATTCATGTAAAGTGGTATTCCCCTCCTAGTGGTTGGATTAAATTGAACACGGATGGTTTAGCCAAAGGAAATCCTGGGCCGGCAATTGTTGGTGGTATTTATAGAACTAATAGGGGTTTTGTTAAGGGAATTTTTAGTGAATTTTTTGGTGTGCAAACTGCTTTTTATGCTAAATTGGTCACAATTATTATTGGTATTGAACAAGCTTGGCAAAAGGGTTTGAGATACCTCTGGTATTATTTGCAGCATATGAACTTCCGTTTTAGTCATATCTTTCGAGAAAGAAATGTTGTAGCCGATAAATGCGCAAATATTGACTTATCCTATTCAGGTTTTCAATTGTGGCGGGCTGCACCTACAATGCTTGCTACTCAACTCTGTAATGACATGTATAGCCTCCCTTCGTATAGGTTTAAACCATATGGTGGTTTTAAATCCTCTGTGAGCTGGATTGTGGTATTTTATAAGCTACCGGGACCAGACTTTTCTTTATTTTTCCACTTCTTCCATGTATTCTCTTTTTTCTTTCTGTAAGAGATACAAAATTAATGATACCTCATACAGGAACAACGAATGGATATCTTTGATACCGAATGAATCCTGAACTTGAGACTCTCAATCTCCTTTCTGCAAAACGTGCAAACTGCCCAAGATCGAAGTGATTCGATCGAAAGCACTCTGATGCTTAAGTCAGTAATGGTACTAAACGAACGGAAGAAGACCAGGAGAGTTCAGCGTACCTTTCACCTTGGTCTCTTGTTCCTTTTATAGATCCTTCTCCCTCTAGGGTTTTCCTGATTTTAGATTCAATGTGGCACACCTTCCTTTATTCTAGCGATTCAGTTTGGGAAGTTGTTGATATTTATCCAACAATTCCTCCTGATATCTACAATTTCGTTGATTCATTTATCTTCATGTCTAAGTTATAGGCGAATCTTTATCTTTCCTTGTATTGATGAAAACAACTCGATCTTGATAAGAGTTGAGCTCTCTCATTACTCTATGAACATGTTGAACAATTCGGTAATAGCCGAACTCTTTTATTACTTGGACGAGCACATAGCCTGACCAAACACTTTGTTTTGCCGATCACACTGATAAGTTCGGCTAGGTGTATTGGACGAATGTCAGCTGTCTTCATCAAGTGTCTTGCCTTGTCATCATCACGTGAGCTCATTTAATGTATTCACACCTGTAATAAAGACAGTCACCCCCTTCATTTGTCCCCAGAAAACGTCTGACAAACGTCTTTCATCTGTCAACCATTTTATGTTATTAAACATATCATTGCTCACACCTTTTTGGGACATTCCCCCTTGTTTTGGTGGTTCATCCTATCATTTAAATACTACCTTTTATAATTCCCTCCTCTTTATAAACGATCTATCTTCATCCTCTCTTCACTTTTGTCTTCTCTGTTTCAGCTTCAGACTCCTTTTTCTTTTTGCTCTTTGTTATCTACTAGTATGGATCCTTTGCAACCCTCCGAAGTTTCGGATTTCAAGAAGAAGTACAACATTCTTGATGACATATAGGTTCGAATTGCAGGCAAAAACGAACCCTTAATAGGTACCAGAGAGAGTATTCCTATCTATACTAGAGCCATAGCCGAGGGTGGAATTCGTTTTCCTCTTGACCCCCTTCTTCTCTGGGTTCTTTCTACAACAAAACTTTGCTCAATACAATGTTGCCCCAACTTCTTCAGGATTATTATGGGGGTTGCTGATTTGAATAGGTTGCTAAACGTAAACTTGGGTCTTTGGGAAATTTTGTACTGTTATATCATTAAGCAATGTGGTGACAATTATTATCTTGTTGTCAAGAAGAAGGACCGGTATCTGGTAACCCATCTTTCCGACTCAAATAAGGGTCATGAGAATGACGTAGTCTTCGTTTCCAGGAACTGGGAATATTTTGCCGATGTTACTCCGTCATATCGCTGTCCTTATGAAGAAGATTTTTCAGGTACTTGAATTTTTTCACTCTCCAATTAGTTCGTTTTTCGACTGCCTTCTAATATAAGCTCTCTTTTGTTTGAAGGTGAAGATGTGAAGGAAAAAATTCCCGAATCTTCTATGAAAATGGACAATCTCAGGAAGGTTTGGAAATACAATGAGTCCCTCTTTTATTTCATACATCAATACCTATAAATACGGGTTATTGCTAATCACCCAATATATTCTACCTAAACTTGTATGTTGTATCACAATTCAAGCGAGAGGGGTCTTCTATAGAAGACTGGCTGCCTACACTAATTTAAATACTCTAGCCCTACCTCAACTAGTCTAGACTCTAGACTAGGTGCCAACAATAATTTAAATAAGGATAAATCTCATAAACATCCCCAGAACTGTAGTCTTTATTTTAAATTATCCCATCTGGGAGGTACAAATCTTAGCCATACACCAATGTCTGGTGCAATTTTGATGTCTTTGGATTGAACCCCAGTGGTGGAATCCGCTGATGCTGGGACGACCTCGGTTCCCACATATCTTTCAACCCGGCCATCTTTGTAGACTCGGAAGGAGGGGAGGAATTCATGAGCTATTTCATTTACTGTTGCACTTGAACTTGAAGCCATTGCAAAGCCAATGATGACGGGAAAAAAAAAAGAAAAAGAGAAGTGTTAAAGCAAATAATTGCTAGAGCCTAGAAATGGTGATCCAAATATGTGTGTGTGTGTCAGTGTGTGAGAAAGAGAGATAGCGAGAGCAGAGAGATTTGGAATTGCCTATATTTATTATGCTTTGATGATTAGAGAGAGAGGGGAAAGATTTGGAATTGCCTGTGTATTATGCTTTGATGATTATGTGGAAGAACTCAATGATAATGGCAGAAGATATAACAGAAGCCGGCAGTAGATTAGGGAGACTAGCCAGCAAGAAAGTAGGTGAGGGGGACAAGTTCCAAAAGCTTGAATTCGGAAGAAATATGTAAAACTCCCAAATGTTATCGATAGATAAATACTATATATTTTTTTGTCCTGCAACCATAGTTCTATTTAGACATGAAAACAGAATATTCTTGATCAAGTTCTGATTCTCAACCAAGCAAATAAATACAAACTAATGCACATCAAGAATTCATATTAGCCACAAGTTTCAAGATTACATGTCCATAACCCCAATATTTTGGTAGAATGCTATGTATCCCAAATTTTCAACACAAATTTTCATTCCAAATCAAGGAGACCATTGGATCAGTGGGTCCCGTTTAAAAAAATTAATCAGATTCACTCACCCAATAATCTTCGTTTATTTAGAATAGAGATTTGAGTTAGAGGTTTAGGATACATAATATTTTCCTAAAAAAAATGGGAGAGGAGTGAAAGCTGAGGAAGGAGAAAAAGTAGAAAAAAGGAAAATTTGTCAATGGCGAGGATTGTACGGGACAATGAGATGTTGCAATTTCATCAAGGCATCTGGAGTACTTTTCCACAATAAGATGCTTTTTCTTTAATGCTAGTCGGTCGATTTTTTTTTTCATTTACAATCTATTAACGTTGTATTCCAATCTTTAAGGTGATTAAGTGATTCACTCTGTTGTCTAGTAAGTAGGAATTCTTAAATTATATTTTAAGGGTTAGTCAAATTTATTTCTTGTTACAAAAATTATTGTAGCAAAAAATTACTAGTACAAGCAAATTCAAATTACCATTAGAACTCTATGACATGCTTATAACACGGAAGCAACACTTCATGATACAAAACCTGAGCTAATAATTTTAAGGGTAATTTAAGTAGTAATAAAAATGAATTATAAATTCAAATATTCTCTGTTCGAAATTTGGCAATCTCTTGTGACTAGATCATGAAAGATTTATCTCTTGTGAATACCGTAGTTTTGACAAGAGAAAGAGATTAATTGAGGTGCGGGTAAATTAATCTGAAAACTCCTAACCATTAGAAAAAAAAAAAAAAAAACCTTTGTTAATTATTATTAGTTTGAGATGACATTCAATGTAATCTATAATTTTTTTTTTTTTTGCTGGTTAAAAAATGGAGTGAGGGCAAAGAAGAGCGCCCAGCGACCACCCGTTAGGCCCTCACCGGTGGGATTATAAGGCCCCTGACTGCACCTGGAACACCTCTCGGGACCAAACCTAGCTAGGCTAGCATAGCGGCTAACCACCAAGCTCTAAAAGAAAATCTAGGACTCGAACTCTCAACCTCTGAATGAAGAGTAAGGTCGGTACCACCACTAGACTACCCTAAATAATATAAAAATTATTGAATTAGGTATTAAAAAAGCCATAGACATCACTTGTTTGTACTTTGTACTTCATCGATTCTCTTTATCGTTAGGGCCTTTATCTTTGCTTATTTCAATTCTTGTATCTGATTAAGAGTCTAACGACATTGTGATCACCATTGCCGCACACATCTGAGACTATCAATTATTTGTAATATTAATAAAAAAAAACATAGGAGTTTAGTGTACACACTTTAAATACGCATAATACATGCTATTTTTTTAAATAATTATTCATTAACTCCACTCAACCACTAATACTTATGAAATACGAATAAAAAAAGACGTACTCAATGTACGATTCTTATTATTATGAAGTCTAAGGAAAGACAGATATATGCATCTTTATTTTTAGCAAATATAAAAACTGTTTCGAGGACTCCAAATACCAATATCACCAATTATTTCTTTTTAAATAACTCATTTTTTACCCGCATTCAACATGAGTGTACATATGGGTATAGTGACAAAGAAAGGCCCAAGTACCTAATTCATGAGGTGTCGGGGGATTGGACAATCTCACGTCGAGATTACTTTGGGTGTAGGTATAATATATATATCTTCACTTGCACTTTCCCTTCTAAGGGAATGAAAAACATGGTCTTCTTCCCACCCTTTGTCACCATCATCTCCACCAAACCACTCCATTCACTGTTCTTCAGTGCCTCATAATATGTCAATCCTCTCTGCCTTTGAAAGTCTCTCTCCGCAGTAACAACCAGAACCCTCATGCAAACAAGCTTTGACAGCAGACCCGGCTTCGAAGCCGGGTTCAACGTCGGGTCATCAAACCCACTGCTGTCCGGACAAATATAGTCCAACAATTTGTTCATCGCTCCTAAAGAAAGGACGAACCAAAACCAACCCAACAAACTTCAAACCAGACCCGAGTCCATCAACACCGGCTCGGACCACAGTGTAGTGTGCAATAGTGGATCCGGCACTGTCGCCGGCGAGAAAAACCTATTTGCTTCAAAATTCAAAAAATCTATAAAAATGTTATTTTAATGATGATTTTACAAATTATCTACTTCAAAATTCCATTTGCTTGACTGTTTCTATTATCAATTATTCTCTCAATTATTATTTAGGAAAAATTTGTAGGCCTTCACCTCTTTGTTTCACTTAATTTATATGGATAATGTGTTCCTAAAGAACATCACGAGTTTACGTAACAGTTTAAAAGACGTGTTGGAAGAATATTTACTGATTATAGAGAAATTATATAATTTGTGATATAGATATACTAGGGATAACCCGTGCCTGAAAGCACAGTGCAACATAAACCAACTGACTAATTTGAAGAAGTGAGGAGTGAAAATCTCTTATAACAGTGGCAAAGCAAAAATATGATATAGGGTGGACACACTTTAAGTATAATAGATAAAAATAGTGTAATATATTTTTAAATCGAATTTGATACTTAAAAATTCATTAAACATAAAAGGGGTTTATTTGAAAAAAATTAATATGATAACATTTATACATTAAGAATCAATTATATAATTTATTTGACACAAATAAAAATAATATTCTATAATTTTTAATCTTCTTACAAATTTCACATTTTAGTCATTTTTGCTATATATTCCATAATTTTTTAACCGAATGAGATTTCAACAAATCATACCAATATTCTAAAAAATCAAGTTTAATTTTCTAATTTTAAGAGATTTGGTATGAACTTTTTAATTTTATTTTTTTGTTCTAATACCCAACTTGTTTGACTCAATTAATTTTCTTTTCACCAATGCTATCTATAATATAAAACAGAGCGGCTCAAATCTCAAGATTTCAACATTCAACGGTCACAAATCAATTAAAGCTTCAACATCCAACGGTCTCAAATCAATTAAGGCTTCAACATCCAATG
>JAHQCQ010008840.1:19548-38955 GCA_023539305.1 Ilex asprella | reverse complement strand
AATGCTCGTAAAATTTAAGCAAAATTAAGTTTTAGTAAAAATATATACTTTATACTCGATAATAAAATTTAGCTTAATTTGAATTTTAATCATAATTACTTTGAACTGATAATCGAGTAAAATGAAAGAATTCTTATAATTTTTGGGCATAAAAAAAATTTGGAGGAAAAGTTTCTATCATTTTATCAATAATTTTAAAATAATCTGTGTCACAAAAAACTCAAGACAAATAATACTAACTCCCTTATTATATAGATATATCACAAACAATTCTGCAGATTTGTTGAGCAAACATATTAAGTGACAGGACAAATGGAGATTATGTGGCATTTAACTTCTGAGCTTTGTGGGCATCGCATACTAACTGCATTTAGATCGCTGTCTGACCTCTCCCAGCCATTGTTCAAGATTAGCCGAAGTAAAAAAAAAAATTAAAAAAATTGAGATATATAACTATTCAATACATGTATTGAGAGCTCATAGCAAACCAATGAGTTTTGATTGTTGGCTCCATTTTGATCAAACACTGATAGTCCCATTGAATTCAGAGTCTAACACATTTTGTCTTTATTATTATTTTCTGCCCGTACGTCGTACTTTAAAAATACGTCACTCTGATACCACCTATTCTACATCACTTAAAATTGATTTAACTACTCTTTTTTATTGATTGTTCCTTCCCAAGTCTTCTTCCTTTTTTTTTCCCGGATATAACAGACGACTTGGGAAGAATTGGTCGTGCTATAAATATGCAAATTAATTTTTTACCTAGCATAGCTAAGTTTTTTTTCAAGAAGAGTAATTGGTGCGGTCAGAAATTTTATAATCTCACTGATGAGTGTCCGTTAGGGTAGTTTTTGATCGCTTTTTTTTGCCCCCACCTTTTTGTTAATTTAAAAAAATAATTTTTTTATTCAACACAGTCATAGAAACCAAGCTACGTATAGTCACGGAAATGGCTGCTGTAGCAGAGGTGACTACTTGCGGGAGAGCAGAGTCATAGAGGCCGAGCTACGTATAGTTTCAGAGATGGCTGTTATGGTAGAGGTGACTACTTGCGCGAGAGCAGAGTTATCGAGGCCGAACTACGTATAGTCTCGGAGATGACTGTCGTGGCAGAGGTGACTACTTGCGCGAGAGTCATAGAGGCCAAACTACGTATAGTCTCGGAGATGGCTGCTGTAGCAGAGATTCATTCCATTAAGATGGAGATGAGGAGGGTGCTGAGGAGCTGGGCGCCTGGTGCTAGATGCATGACCCCTCGTTTGGGCGCCTTTTATCTTTTTGTCTACTAAGTCATGTTCTGACTCTTGATTATTTGTAAATTTTAGGAAAACAAAACAATTTTGGACACAATAATCGTTGCAGAATTTTATTTCATAAAATAACAAATAACAAGGTAAATCAATTAATAAAGGATGGATAAAATCTTCAAGTGCTCGGTGTCCCACAGGTGGGCCAAGACTTTCTTGATGAAGTTGGAGTCACCTTCTCCTAGCCCTTAGACGATCATCTGGATTTCTCAGAGGGGTTGATGACAATCTTTATCATCCTGGTCCTGACCAAATGGCGAGGCTTGTCTTCTGTCATCAACGTACTGCCTCAAGTGACCACGTTGTATAAGCTCTTCGGTCTGCTTTTTAAGATCAAAGCATTCGTCTGTGTCATGGTCGTGGTCACGGTGGACGCGACAGTACTTGCTGGGATTTCGGCGCTTGGGGTCAGACTTCATCTTCTTAGGCCAATGGATGGCGGGGTCATCTAGTATCTAGAATAGGATGTGGTCCACCAAAGCATTGAGCGGCGTTAAGGCTTGCCGCTCTCTCAGAGGTGGGGGACCAAGGTGGTCCTTGACAGATATTCTTTCTGTCCTATTTCTTTTGTTCTCTACCTCTCACTTGTCTTCGTGGGTTTCCTTTCTTTTCTCCGCTTTTCAGGAGGACTCACCTCGACGGGCTTTGGTGACGTCCTCGACGTTCATGTATTTCTGTGTCCTAGACAGCAGCTCGAACATACTGGAGGGCGACTTCTTGACGATAGAGAACATGAAACATGAGGTGCAAAGGCCGACGATGAAGGCGGTCAGGGCTACCTTGTCATCTAGTTCCTCAATCTAGAGAATCTCCTCATTGAAACGAGTGAGGTAGTCTTTGAGGTTTTCATCCTTGTCCTGCTTGATAGTGAGTAGGTGGGTCATGGACTTCTGATGTCGACGTACCCCAATGAAGTGGGAGACGAATGACCTATTTAACTATGAGAAGGAGCCGATAGAAGAGGGTCTGAGCTTGGAGAATCATTGGCGAGCAGATCCCTTCAAGGTAGTGGGGAAGACCCTACACATAATCTCCTCAGGTACATTGTGGAGTTGCATGAGGGATTTGTAGGTGTCTAGATAGTCGAGGGGGTCTTTGGTGCAAGATCTCGACGGTGGACATCTTGAACTTCGAAGACAAAGAATAGTTAACAATATCAGTAACAAAAGGGGTATCAGTGCACCTTACCAGATAGTCCATGGTTTCAGGTGCCTACGCCTTAATGGCATTAAGGGCATCATTAAGCTGGTTTTTTACCTCTCTCTAATCTTCTCATCCCACTGGTTGGGGAAATTCTCAGACAGGTGGTGGTACTAGTTTTCGTGGTCTCCGTATTAGCTTTCTCTATCTTAGTTCTCTTGCACAGGTTCATGAGGAGTGGGGACTCGTGAACTCCCTGTGCGCTGAGGAGGGACTGGGCGAGGTACGCCCTGGTGTGGCCTTGGGGCATTCTGGCAAGGACCCCCATGGTGAGGGTCTGCCTGATGCCTAGAAAAGCTAGGTTGTGGCTCCTCTTCTGTTGGAGGGAATGAGGCTCCTCCCATAGGGGCGACAGGTTGAGGGGTGACTCCTCATTGGGTGAGCATCAGTTGAATGAGTTGCTGATTTTTCTTTACCAGCGACTACATAGTCTGTAAGAGTTGTTGTCTGACGACAAGGGTCGCCGTAGCAGATGGCTCTGAAGGTGCAAGGGGAGGTGGAACCTCTTCCTGGTGTGCTGGGTTGTCATCTCCTGACTGTTGAGACATCGACCTGGTCGTGATCACCATGGATTGCAAGAGGGTTGAAAGATAGTAGAAACTCAGTCGTTCCCACAGACGACGCCAAACTGATGATGCACAAAATTGTTTTCGTGCAAGATCAACAGTCAAGTATGTCAACGAGTGTAATTAATGAGCAATTAATAAACAATCAATGACAATCGAGAGTAAAACAATAAATAATAGATCAACATAAGGATTTATAGTGATTCAGTCCGGATGACCTACATCCATTTTCTGGAATGTCAGCGGTGGCCTGGGTTTTTTATTAATGAATAATGGTCGTCGAAGGATTTACGCCTGAGAGTTATAGTGCTTTTGAGAGAGAGAGAGAGAAGTGTGTATAAGGGTGTGTGTAGAAGTCTTGGAGGTGTTCCCTCAATGTTGAGATGACTTACATTATATAGCTAAGGTACGGTAAGGCGGTGACGTGAGGGAGAAGACTTCTACTACTTTGGTAAGTGTAGTTATGGTAGGAGATCTCCGTATCCCGACATTTTCTCCCTCGTGCTCCTATTCAGTCGGAGGAAGACTTTGAGTTACTCTGGACTTGATTCTTGTCCCGAGCTTGGACCTGACTTGGAGTAGACTTGGACTTGTGTCGGAGTCAAGAGGCCAAAGGAGAGAAGAGAGCTGGGCGACGCCCCTTGGAGACCATGTGGGCGACGCCTCCTTGGGTACCCTTGGGCGGTGCCCCCTTGTCCTGGGTGTTGGCCTTTGACTCATTTGGGCGCTAGTCCCTCCTTGTTGCTTTGAGCTTCTTCCTATGGGTTGACCCAGTTCTGATTGAGCTCTTCTTTAGACTTTCTCGATTTATTTACATTGCACTTGATTTAGTCAAATTCGTGCTCATCAGAGTGAATCCTATCAATTTTTTTAGTGAAACACACTCATATGACTCTTGTCAAATCAAATGTCTGATTATTAACAGATTTAAATTTGAATTATGATTTTGATATCTATTGATTATGGACTCATTTTTTTTTTAATGGATTAAGATTTGATTTGCCTAAGATTCGGTCCGAATTCGATCCGTTTACCGATCTAATTGTTGACATGAATGATGGAAGAAATATTATATTGTTTTAGAACTTTTTTATCTTCTTCGTACAACTATAGTATGTGAGAATAAAGCACAATAAGTAGAACTTGTAATTATCGCATCCAAATCTAATCCCAAAGGAAGTAAAGCCACATGCATTGCACTTACACTCAAAATTTTCACTTGGAAACAAGGTGTGCTTGTGAGCTTTGTGTCAAGAAAGAATACAACCCACGAATAAATCTGAAATTCATTATTGTCACTGTAGATACCACTAAGCCTTTCGAAGTGACCCACAATGTCTTTTTAACAGTTCTTACAATTAATGTTACATGTACATGCCGGGACCATAACAGGACCAGGATTGTTGTCCTCTCCTTTATATCAGCTTAAAGTTTGTCGATGGGATTTTCTTGAGTTATTTATTATTTTACGATAATTTTCAAATAAAATTATTAAAATATAATACTTTAAAATTTATTTATTAAACTATAATACTTTTTAAAAATCCGGATTGTTCACTCTGCTTTTATTAAAAGTGGAATTAACAACCCTACTTTTAATGATTGGTTGAAAAAAAAACTATGTAAAAAGGTGTTAAGTCCAATGAATTCACTTTTGAAAGTTAGGTTGCTAACTTGGCCGCTTTTAAAAATATATTGAGTTGTTAACTCCGCTTTTTAAAAAATATTATAATTTGATAAATAAAATAAAAAATATCGCATTTTAGTAATTTTGTTTCAAACTTTTCATAGAGTGGTAAAGAACTCGGAATTTCTTTGTGGATTCCATTCATAAAACGTGATGAGATCCTCTCAATCTTTGTTGTTTTCAGAATGGTTTAATTCCATTGAATATTAATTAAATTTGACTTAATCTCCATTTCCATGCTTTGACTTTGGTCCAACAAACTTGATTATTGGTACTACACAAAGAAAATATATGATAATTATGTTTTGCCGTATAACAACGATCAATATTGGTTATTTTGTTTGAATTTAAAGATGCAAGTAACACTTATTGGTAAACTTCATGGCAAGTTAGTTTACAATATTATCCTTGGGTTCACTAGGATAAGGCTACGGTAGGTTAAGAGGTACCATACAAAAAATTAAATTTAATTGTTGATTTTGATTTGAATGATACATAATCATTGATTGAAATTCACTTAATTTTTGTTAAACAAATAGGGATATGGATATATACATATATGTTTATGTATCAAAGCATAAAAGCCATACGATCTACTCCTTTCCCATATCTGCCACTGCTCCTTCCCCCTTTTTTTCATCTTTTGTTGTTGAATTAGGTGGATAGATGATGAAATTAAATTAGAATTATTGGAATTGGGTGATTTATTGTTTGAGGAAATTTTATAGAAAATCATTTTATTCGAATCAAATCGAGTTATCGAATCAGATGTCTGATTATTAATAGATTCGAATTTTACTCGAGTTATCGTATTGAATTCAAACTCAATTTTTTTAACGGGTTAGGGTAAAAATTGATTGAGATCCGGTTCGAATTCAATCCGTTGAAAGGCATAATTATTGGCATGAATGATGGAAGAAATATTATATTATTTTAGATCTTTTCTGTCTTCTTCGTGCATGTACAATTGTGAGTAGACAAAAAAATAAAAAAATCTCCAACTAATCATACATTTCCAATTCCAACCAAGAGCAAATATTTTTACCAAGAGCAAGATTTAAATAATCTATCGCAACAAATTGAGCAGATTGTATAATTACATTCTAGAAACTCTAATAAGAATATGTAATATTTGTCATATCTACAACACTTGAAATACATATTCTTCTTTTTAAGCAATATAAGATAGTGAGGGTGATCTATAGTTTGAACGGTGCCACCAAGCTTGGCATTCATCCAGAGATTCTCAACGCATCTAGGATGAAATGATTGATCGCAATCATGATAATGGTAAATCCAGAACCTTTGATTAATTTCATCCTCACCATATTCGCAGTGAAATTCATCTCGATGGTCACTAAGGAGGACAACTCACGGTAAGAGGATGTTTGTACCATCTGTGACTGATAATATATGAGAGTAAAGCACAACGGTGACATATATAGAACTTGCAATTATCACATCCAAATCTAATCCCAGAGGAAATAAAGCCACATGCATTGCAATTATGCTCCGAAACTTCACTTCGAAACAATGTGTGCTCGTGAGCTTTATGTGCATAAGCATCACCGAAGCAAGCACATTTGATGTCAAGAAAGAATCCACATGTTACACATCCAAAGAAGAATCTATTTCTGTATACTCTGCACAAGTCGCATGGAAAGCCATTAAGATCTTCTGGTAAGAAGACAAGTAGAGCGAGTGTTCAAGGTGACTAGGATGTTACAATTCGTTTGGTAAGTCGTTACAATTTAAATGAAGAAAGTAATTGCAATGACTGCACACAACAATTGCAGAATATTTTTTCATCCTCGATCTCATTGTTGACTTGCACATCGGAAAGAGTTAGTGGGTGCTCATGGTGAGAATGAATTATCTCTGGTTTTCTTTTTATTTCTTCAAGGTTAAGCAATTCAACTAAATTTCTTATGTAATCTACAAAATCATTCGTCATGGGTAAATGGATCACATTAGAGTCAAGAAGTCTGATGGGACGTTTCTGAGTAGAGGTGTGATCAGGAACACGTGACTTCGGTGCCGAAGTATTATTACCTCTTATCGAGCCAAGTATTGCAAAATGTCTCTTAAACTAGCCGACACTATCCTCGGCGTCAAAAGGTGGGTCCGTCTCTCTCAACCAGAGAGCACCCCCTCCTAGGCATGAGGGTCGCATTCTCCATGGATATCCTATATCTCGGCAGTTATGGGCATTTTCTCCAAAACTCCTGCCCTCAGGACCGAGGACATCCTGTTATGAGTTGACAACTGACGACTGCGGTTGTTACCCTCTAAAAAGGTGACAGGTGAATCATTGGATTGCCTTTCCAGAAAAGTCAGAATAAATGAGACTTCCCACCAAGGAGAGGCCGGCACATGTCAAAAGTACAGACTGACGACCACATACGTAAGGATACCTTTGCTGATGAAAGGCTGCCTCAGTCATGCGCATTTAATGAAATCCCAGTGATTAGACGTCAATGAAGATCATAGAGGTCGAAAGTAAAGGGCATTAAATGCTCTGACGGCCGAGCAATTAAATACCTTATCGAATAACGAGCATTAATTACCTGGGAGTCCGAGGCAGCCCGGACAATTAATACTGGAGGATTACCCATGTAAATCAAGAGCACATGCTGTCCCATCTCTGACAGCTACCTCCTACCTAGTCTATCAACAATGATGAATTTTTGAAGGTACAAATAGTCTCCGAAAATACAATACAAAGGTACGCAAAAAACCTTTCACTAGAGTATCACACAGTGTTTTCCGTTTTTCCCAAGTACTGACTTGATCGTCGGAGGGGATACGCCGGAGAAACACTCCGGCCCCTTTCTAATCCTCTTTGTATATTCCAGGTATCCCTAGTAATTTTTTGATCTCAGAGTTAATTCATCACTACTCCTTAGGCCTCCCTTTGGTCTTCTCAACTCATTCAATATTACCGAAGTATTGCTTTTTCCTCAACGAATTTGAGTTTACCACGGGATAAAATTGTCCCCCATTATATTGTGCGAAAAAACCCCCGCACAATCTGGCGCCGTTTATGGGAAACGAATGAGTTTTCCAAAGGAACAGTAATCATGGTGAATCTCGACAAAGGGGAAAGGGTCCTCAACAGAGGAACTTCGATTTGCCGGTTCTTTCCGTTTCGAGAAAGAAAGATCGTGCCAGAAGTATGAACGAAAGGATCTCCGTCCATGAGGGTCGGACCCGTCAAACTAGAAGGGATATCGGGTCTAGATGATCCGCCCTATTAGCCCGCAGTTAGCCGAGGTCACCGAGGAAAAGTTTGGAGAAAGATTGCGACAATTAGAGAAAGACAATGTGAACGTGCTTAACCGACTCGACGAGTTTGCAGTCTCCGAGGAAAAATCCTGAGGCTCATCACGGCCCCAGGAAACTTCCATCAGAAAGGTCAGACCTAGGTACTTGAGGCATCACTTGAACAGTAAAGTCGAGAGTTCTCAAGCTCCGAAGCGCCCGAGGGCCCAAGGGCAGTATCCAAAGGTTTCATCCAAGAGAGGGAGACCTTTGGCGAGGAACGATCTCTGAAAAGGGCTGTCGGGCGAGGGGGCGTGGAGAAGTCAGAAGAAGGATCAACACTCTTTACTCGATACCTTGGGGGGAGAGATCCCGCGGCGAATGACTTGCGAGATCGCCTAGACAATAGCAGGAGAAACAAGGTCATAAAGGAAGACGATGCCGACGGCGATTCCATCCAATCACCTTTCACGAAGAATATCCTGGAGGCGGAGGTGCCAAAAAAGTTCACTGTGCCAAGGTTCAAAACCTACGATGGGAAATCCGATCCTGAAGCCCATCTTCGACAGTATAAACAAATGATGTCACTATATCACATGGACCACCGATTGTTGTGCCAAGTGTTCCCAATGAGTCTTGGGGACTCTGCCATGAAATGGTTTGAAAACCTTCCGTCTGATAGCAATGGGTCATGGGGGGAGCTGACCAGGCAGTTCTCCGCCTGATTCATCACAGGCAGCAGACGACCCAAGGACGTCGGGTCCCTACTCACACTAAGGCGGAAGGAAGGAGAAACTCTTGGACAGTACGTCATTCGCTACTTAGAGGAGGTGAATGAGATAGAAGGATGTTCCGAGGTAATGGCGGCTGCCTCTTTTAGGCTCGGACTATCTCGGGATACAGATCTCTACTGTTCCCTAACTAAGAAGACGCCAGCGGATATGGGCGAATTGATGGCCCGGATATACAAATACTCTTGATTTGAAGATGAGATAGTGGGTGGTAGAGCAAAAACCTCCGCTCCTAAAAAGGAGAGGGAGAAGGAAGGCGCCACTGTCTGGAAAGGGTTGGTGACCTCGTCGGTCAGGTCCTTTAAAGAAATCCACACGGTTTTCAAGGAGCCTATTTACAGGCTACTTAGTAAGATCAAGAGAGAACCATTCTTCTAATGGCCGCCCAAGATTCTTAGTTACCCGTCTACCCGAGATCAGACGACGAGATGCCCTTACCATCAAGACTTTGGGCACCGCACCGAAAATTGCAAGACCTACAAGTTTTTCCTGAAAAAGCTGGTTCGGGATGGATATTTAAAAGAATACATCCAAGCGGTACCGGAGGAGAGTCATGGAGCCAAAGATCCTAGCCCCAACCAGGACAACATAATAGACGCTATCCATGTCTGACCGATGGAACGACCAACGTCTAAAACCCTACAACCAGACCTCAAGAGGGTCACGTTCACAAGGAAATTAGATGAAGGGGATGGGGGTCAGTCGAGTAAGAAGTCTCGAACTGGCGAGGCAAGCATTACCTTTTCTGACGCCGATCTGGCAGGCATGGTTCTCCCCCACAAAGATGCTTTGATCTTAACCTTGAAAATTGGCAATTTTGACGTCAAGAGGGTCTTGGTGGATTCTGGGAGTTCTTCGGAGGTGATGTACATTGAAGTCTTGAAACGTATGGGGTTTGGAGTACAGGATCTAACCAAAGTAAGGACGCCCCTTGTAGGGTTCAATGGATTGTTCGCTCTGCCTTTGGGCAAAATCACATTGCCAAGCTCATGAATCGTGTATTCCAAAACCCGAGTGGATGGGTTCACAACACAACAGACAATGTGACTTTCAACGATTACATTGTTCACTCTTAACACCGAGTTCGTGGTGATCGACTCCGATTCTCCTTACAACATTATCATGAGATGGGCCTGGTTACATGCGCTAGGAGCTGTGCATTCTACTTACCATCAGAATTTGAAGTTCCCTACTCCAGAGGGAGTGAAAGAAATTCGTGGGGACCAGTCGTCTGACAAAAACAATTTTTATTGGGTGGTAAGAGCTAGGGTTGCATCCAAAGAGAAGGAGCGAGCCCTAGAGGATATCCTTAATAAATAGCAACTACAGTCCGGGCATCTCGGAGTAGACAACCCCTTGACAGATCTGACCGACCGTTCGGTAGAAGACCTCTGAAAGGTTTTTCTAGCAGATGCGAACGATGAGAAATTCTTCCTGATTGGCTCCACCTTGACTTCGGTCGAGCAGGAGGGGATGACCGAGTTCTTGAGGATAAATGTCGATGTATTCGCCTGGGACGCGACGGACATGAAAGAAGTAAACCTCGACGTAATAACTCATAAGCTTCATGTTAGCTCCATCCATAAGCCAGTAAAACAGAAACCCCGACGCATGGCACCACATCACGCTATGGCCGTGAACGAAGAGATAGAAAAAACTCCTGGGGGTCGACACCATCCGGGAGGTACAGTTCCCTGTGTGCATAGACTTCACAATTCACAGTCTGTGCAAAGAAGAAAGAAAGGAAGTTGCGCGTGTGCATAGACTTCACTGACCTAAACAAGGTGTGCCCCAAGGACGATTTTCCCCTACCAAAAGTAGATCAATTGGTAGACGCCACGGCCGGGTATCAGCGCATGACCTTCTTGGATGTCCGAGCGGGCTATCACCAGATTCCCCTTCATTTCAATAACCAATAGAAGACTGCCTTCATCACTCCGAGAGGGGTTTATTGCTATAAAGTTATGTCATTCGGCCTAAAAAATGCGTGGGTCACTTACCAAAGACTCATGAATAGGATGTTCAAACGCCAACTAGGGAACACGATAGAAGTTTACATTGATGACATGTTGGTCAAAAGAAAAAGCAACACGGATCACTTGATGGACTTACAAGATACCTTCTCAATCCTACGAGAATGTGGATTAAAATTGAATGCGACAAAATGTGTCTTCGGAGTCGGCTCAGGGAAGTTCCTCGGTTATTTGGTGAGCCGACGTGGGATCGAAGCCAACCCAAAAAAGATACAAGCTATACTCGACGTTCGAAGTTCCCGCACCATCCGGGAGGTCCAGAAACTAACAGGGATGTTGGCCGGCTTGAGTCGTTTTGTTTCTCGGTCTACCGACAAGTGTAGACCCTTCTGCGGAGCCCTCAAGAAATCCGGGAAGGATGCTTGGAGCCAAGAATGCGAGAGTGCGCTCGACGGGATCAAGGAATACCTCTGGGTCCTCCTGACCCTATCGGTCCTAATCAGAGGGGAAATGTTGTTCTTTTACTTAGCCGTGTCAGAATTCGCTGTCAGCGAGGTCCTGATTAGAGAGCATGACTGCAAATAGAAGCCGGTTTACTACGTGAGCAAGACTTTTCTAAATGCGGAGACAAGATACTTGCCCCTGAAAAAGTTGGCGCTTGCTTTGGTCATGACAGTAAGGAAGCTGAGACATTACTTCCAAGCTCATCCAATTACTGTTCTGACAGATCAACCCCTGAAAGCGATCCTCAGAAAGGCAGAGCTTTCGGGAAGGATTTTCAGATGGGCAATAGAAATGGGGGAACATGACATTCACTTTCGACCCCGTACGGCCATTAAGGGCTAGATCCAGGCCGACTTCCTTGCAGAATTTGCCAGAGAGCCCCCTCTCTAGGATGGGACCCCCTTCTCGAGGGAGCTCCATCAACAAAAGCACCAGACACACCCTGGGATCTCTGCGTTGATGGATCTTCCAATAGTAGAGGCTCCAGAACCGGAGTACTACTAGTCTCCCCAAAAGGGGTGATCACAGAACAGGCCGTCTGACTAGGTTTCAAGGCATCTAACAATGAAGCGGAATATGAAGCCCTCATCTCTGGGCTTAAACTAACCAACGCGGCAAGAGCTACATCGCTGGCCATTTATTGCGATTCCATGTTAGTAGTCAATCAAATCAACGGGAATTTGAAACAAGGGACCCCAGGATGAAAGCGTACCACTGTCAGGTGGCAGCTCTACTCCGAAAGTTTGAAAGAGTCGAAATCAGGCAAGTACCCCGAGAAACAAATGCCCATACCGACGCATTGGCTTACTTAGCCTTGGCGCTGGATTCTACCACCACACAAAGAATAACGGTGGAATACCGCCCTACTTCTAGTATAAACGAAGCTTCCGGGGTGATAGCTATTTAGGAGGGAGGGGGATCCCCTAGTTGGACTGACCCACTACTCAAATACTTACTTTTCGGAGAGCTCCCTGAATGCCCCAAGGAAGCCAGGAGGTTAAGATTGAGAGCCCCGAGGTTCTGGGTCTCCCCGGACCAAAAGCTCTGCCGAAGATCTTTCTCTGGGCCTTACCTGCTATGTGTTCACGAAGATAAGGTTGAACTTCTCCTCTACGAAGTACATGAAGGGATATGCAGGGGGCACTCGGGAGGGCGGTCCATGGCCTATCGTATCATATCCCAAGGGTACTGGTAGCCCCGAATGCAAAAGACGCGATGGCGTACGTTAGGAAATATGATCAATGCCAAAGGTACACTCCAATCATCAGAAGGCCAGCCGGCGACTTGCATGAGCTCACCAGTCCGTGGCCGTTCGCTCAGTGGGGGCTAGATTTGGTCGGACCACTTCCTAGGGCCCCTGGGGACAAGAGATTTCTAATAGTGGGGACCGATTATTTCACCAAATGGATGGAGGCAGAGCCGCTAACCCACATCAGGGACGTCGAGACCAAGAAATTCATGTGGAAGAATATTATAACAAGGTTTGGAGTCCCTCGGGCCCTTATTTTGGACAACGGAACACAATTCAATAGTGGACCCTTCAAATCCTTTTGTAAGCATCTCGGGATCCGAAATTACTATTCCACCCCTGTCTATCCACAGACAAACGGACAAGCCGAATCCTCTAACAAGGCTATAATTAGTGGGATCAAGAAAAGATTGAAAAAATCCAAGGGGAAGTGGGTGGACGAGCTCCTGGATATCCTCTGGGCGTATAGAACTACGGACCTCTACTGGAGAAACCCCTTACTTACTTGCATACGGGGTGGAAGCAGTAATTCCCTTAGAAGTGGGCCTCCCTATCATAAGGACACAAGCCTTCGACGCTGGGAGTAATGAGAAGCAACTCGAGATGGACCTGGATTTGGCTGAAGAGAGAAGAGAAGTTACCGCCTTGAAACTGGCCAAATATCAAGGTGAGATATTCAGGCTTTACAGTAGGAGGGTAAAAACCCGAGGATTCCAGGTCGGTGACCTGGTACTCAGATGGGTGGTAGCAAACACCCGGGACCCTGTCGACGGAAAAATGGGACCTAACTGGGAAGGGTCGTATAAGGTCATTTTGGTAGGGGGTTCTGGTTCATATAGGCTAGAAGACATGGAAAGAAATGCGGTGATCCGTCCCTGTAATGTAATGAATTTGAAGAAATATTACTTCTAAGATAAAAATCTTGTTTCATTAATGATTTATTAGAAGGGCATGACCCTGGAAACAGAAGTCTCAAGGACTCCTGCCTCCAAAAAAGATCAGGAGCAAGCCTCCTTAGAAGGGCATGGCCTTGGATACAAAAGTCTCAAGGACTCCTGCCTCCAAAAAAGATCAAGAACAAGCCTCCTTAGAAGGGCATGACATTGAAAACAGAAGTCTCAAGGACTCCTGCCTCCGAAAAAGATCAGGAGCAAGCCTCCTTAAAAGGGCATGGCCCTGGAAACAGAAGTCTCAAGGACTCCTGCCTCTGAAAAAGATCAGTAACAAGCCTCTTTAAAAGGGAAGTCTCAAGGACTCCTGCCCCCGAATAAGATCAGGAGCAAGCCTCCTGAGGCATGGCCATGGAAACAGAAGCCTTAAGGACACCTGCTTCCGAAAGAAAATGAGAGCAAGCCCCCCTAAAATACAATCCTAAAACTATACCCCGAAAGGCGTGGTCCTCGGTCCGAGGTTCGGGTGCTCGACATCAACCAATAATATAGGGGAATACGCCCCCTAAATGAAAAATGACCCTAAGAGAAAACATTCCAATCCCGGTCAACCATATTCGGATAGGTTACGCACCAAGCTTGCGAAATGAAAAACAGAGAAAAGTACTAGATATCTCGTTAGACAAAAAACAGGGCTTTGCGTCCCCAAAGCTACAACAAAGAAAGAAAAATCGCTATATGAAATCAAAAGTCCCTAAAAAGAAGTCATCTGGTCCCTGGCATCTCCATCACTTTGCCTACAATGTCCTCAGAGAGGTCGCTGTAATCATCTTCAGCACTGGGGGATTCAGCGATCACAACAACAGCCGAGGCAGGAGGAGCAGGTTGATTGGTCAGCTTGGATACAGGGAGAGGAGGGTCGGCATCGGGCGGCCTAGTGTTGATTTCAGAAGGGCCCTCTAGATTTTGAACTGGGATATCTAGTGCATCCCCAACAGCGACTTCGGCAGAAGCTTGGAGCATCTCCTCCGATAGCTCATAGTTGTGCATCTGAAATAGAGGCAAATCAGAGGGAATGCCTGCGATGCGAAATGCTGCATCCCAACCCTTCTTAAAGAACTTTCTTCCGTTCTCCCCTAGCGCGACTAGGACGTCGTCAACACATTCATTCCTGATCTCCTCCTCCCTGACTTCCATCTGGGTCCTGACCCTGTATAGTTCTTGGGTAAGAACCAGACAGCTCTCTTTAGTACCCGTTGCCCTTTCCTCAGCTAAAGATAGCCTCTTA
Organism: Ilex asprella; assembly: GCA_023539305.1. NCBI lineage: Eukaryota > Viridiplantae > Streptophyta > Magnoliopsida > Aquifoliales > Aquifoliaceae > Ilex > Ilex asprella. The sequence goes on along the minus strand of JAHQCQ010008840.1, from coordinate 24,233 downwards.
GTCTGCTCAGTTATCCTCCTCGCGGCGTTGGCTAGGGATGCACTCAGTTTTTCAGTGCTTACCCTTGCTGATTCACCGTCCTTTAGCAGCTGTTCGATCTGAGACGCCTGAGCCCCCAGCGTGATATCTCTGGCGTCAACGTCCCCCTTAGCAGCAGCAAGGGCTTCCTCGGCCTTGACCCTTCCCTCCTTTGCCCGTTGGAAATTTAGCCTCACGGCGTGATAACGCAAGACGATGACTAAGATTTGTTAAGTGGCCTGCAAGAAAAACGACTGCGAGAGTGACTACCAACGAAAAAAAGGGAGAAATGCAAAAACTTCAGTGATTGGGCTTACTACCAGAGAGTTCTGAATGATTGAGCGGAACAATGAATTGGTTGTTCGCTCTCGGTGTACCACCATATCAGCCTCGCAATGAAGTGTCTCGCTGACGGCGTGGGCCGCATGTGGGTCTTAGAGGATAGAGTCGTCGACCCGGATGACCCTATCAGTTTGATCGACAGCCCGGTGACGCCACTCTTCCGCGACCTCTGCCGGAGGAGGAGGTGTTTGTTGTTGCTGCTGTTGTTGCTGTTGTTGAGGTGGGAGGCCCCTACCCTGACCCCTACCACTTTGCTGTTGAGCGGAGGGGGCTCTATCTCGACCTGGCCCGTCGTGCCTTTGTTTGATCCTTCGCTCCTGGCCTCAAGTTCCCTGTCCCGCACTTGATCCCGACCGGTGGGCCTTGGCGGTGCAGGTGGAACAAGAGCGTTGATGTTTTCCCTAGGAGGGGGTGGTGGAGCATTGCCGGAAGAACCCCTACCTCGCCCGGCGGCCAGGGCTTCCCTCTATCGCAGAAAGTTCAGGTCTATCCTGGGTCGACGAGACATGGTGTCAAGGCCAACTTCAAGAGCGTCCTCTCTGTCAAGGTTTTGGAGGATATGAAAACCTAGCCATGTTAGCATTTTTTTTAATGGTCATGTTATAAATTTCAATGGGTTGTGTTAATATTTTTTTTAAGAGGCAATTATATATATTGTGTTGTTTTGAGAAGTTTTTATATATTTTTATGACAGTTCCATTAAATATGGAGGATATAGTCCACGATATATTTCGAGTCATTTTAAAATAAAAATTGATATGAATATTTTAGGCAGTTCCTTTTAAATTTGGATAATTGTTTAAGATTTTTTTATTTGTTGTATAGTGTCTTTGCGCAGCATATTAATATGATACAATAAGAATTCGAATAAAACTTTGCATACATGTCTACGCATTAAAGCACAAAAGCCATATGACCCACCCCTTCCCCCTTTCTGCCACTGCTCCTTTCCCCTCTCTCTTTTTTTTTCACTTTTTGTTATTGAATTAGGTGGATAGATGATGAAATTAAATTAGAATTATTGGAATTGGGTGATTTATTGATGAAACTAATCTGAAATTTAATAATAATTTGGTGAATTTTTTTATTGCTTGAGGTAATTTTATAGAAAATTATTTTATTTGGATCAAATCGAAATATCTGATCGAATGTCTGATTATTAACAAATTCGAATTTCAGTCAGATTATTGTATCAGAATTAAATTCAATTTTTTTAATAGATTAGAATTCGGATTGCCTGAGATCTTCGGATTGCCTGAGATCCGGTACGAATCCAAACTGTTGACAAGCATAATTGTTGGCATGAATGATGGAAGAAATATTATATTGTTTTAGAACTATTTTGTTTTCTTCGTACAAGTATAACTGTGAGCAGACAAAAAAATTCTCCAACTAATCATACATTTTCAAATTCCACCCGAGAGCAAATATTTTTACCAAGAGCAAGATTTAAATGATCTATCGCCACAAATTGCACAGATTGTATAATTACATTCTAGACATTCTAATAAGAATATGTAATGCTTGTCACACCTACAACACTTGGAATAAGGATTCTTCCTTTTAAGAAAGATGAGACGGTGAGGGTGATCAATAATTTGAACGGTGCCACCAGTCTTGTAGTTCGCCCAAAGATTCTCAACGCATCTAGGATGAAAAGACTGATCGCAATCATGACAATGATAAATCCAAGACCTTGGATTTATTTCATACTCATAATATTCGCAGTGAAATTCATCTGGATGGTCAAAATAAGGAGGATAGCTCAAGGTAAGAGAATGTTTGTCCCATCTGTGACTGATAATATGTGGGAGTACAATACAACGGGTGCATATATAGAACTTGCAATTATCACATCCGAATCTAATCCCAGATAAAGTATAGCCACATGCATTGCATTTATACTTCGAACCTTCACTTCGAAACAATGGGTGCTTGTGAACTTTATGTGCATAAGCATCATTATCAACTAAGCAAGCACATTTGATGTCAAGAAAGAAGTGACATGTTAGACATCCGTAGAAGAATCCATTGCTGTGTGCTCGGCACAAGTTGCACTCAAAGGTATGATAGATCTTCTTGTAGTTAAACACACCGAGCGGGTGTTCAAGGTGACTAGGATGTTGCAACTCCGCCGGTAAGTTGATACAACTTAAATGAAGAAAGTAATTGCAATGACCACAGCTATAAAATAGACTGGAGATTGGTTGCAAACAACCATTGCATAATATTTTTTCATCCTTTATCTCATTGTGGCCTTGCACATCGGAAAGAGTTAGTGGATGCTCATGGCGAAAATATGTTACCTCTGTTTTTCTTTCTTTCTCTTCAAGGTCCAACTGTTCAACAAATTTTTTTATGAAATCTCCAAAACCATTGGTCACCGGTAAATGGATCACATTGGAGTCGAGAAGTTCAGCAACTTTATTCTCATCTTCACCTCCTCTGAAACCGTACAATTTAGAACTAAAATTTTAGTTAGCAATTATAAAATCATTGCAAGAAATTCGTTAAACGCGGGGGTGGAGGGAACTTACCTCACAGGCTCTGAATATGAAGTGGCGCACTTTAGATGAAAAAAATATCTGCATGGGCCACAGTAATAAGCCCAACATAGACCTTCGGAAATTCCATTATTACATAATTCACAGTAGTGTGAGAAATTGGTTAACTTGTAATGTTGTTTGTCCAGGAAAAGAGGGTGCGGATGATCACTACGGGTGATGGTGGTAGGTGATAAAGCACAAGTCCTGTGAATCCAAAAATTACAGGGGTGACACATATAGGATAAGTCTTTACTTTCTGTGCCACAAGCATTACACCGGAACAATGCTTGTCTAGATATGACTGCTAATGGGTGCTCGTGACTTGTGTGCGTAGTTGTGCGCTCTAAAAAACATGACATGCAGATGTTAAATTTGCAAGAAAAACAAAAGTAGTTGAACCGATTCAAAACATTGTGACATGCATCACACCCGTACCAAGAATTAGATGTATAAGGTGGAGTAGCATAAAGGATGAGAAGGTGTTGGGGGTGAATAGGGTCATTAATTTCCTGGGGGAGTTCCGCACATCTTTTGTGTAGGAAGTAATCACACAGGCCACAACTATACATAGAGTCCTCTAAGATTGGTTTTTCACACCCATAGCAAATAATTCTCTCACTTTCACCCTGTTGCACTTCTTTGAGAATCAGTGGATGCTCGTGGCTGAAATGTTGAAGCTCCATTTTCATGCGTGGGTGTTTGCACACAAATGAAAGCCAGCAAGAGAGAGGGGGAGATAGTCGGGTTTTAAAGGGTAAGATACCTCACGAGACTTCAACTTGAGTAGATGGATAAGAATCTTCCCAAGTCTTTTTTTTTTGGGGGGGGGGGGGGTGGGAGCTGAGGTACAACAGATAATTTTGGGTCGAATCAAGAAGACACCATATAAAACTACCAGTAGCAAATGAAAAAATATGGCAAGTGGTTAGGGTACTGGGTAAAGAATTCAACTCAATTTAGCAGGTTCATTGAGTCGAAGCAGCAATAATTTTGCGGTCGGATCCACAGTCCACGAATCTGAAATCTTGAATCCACAAATCCCAAATTAAAATTCATAAATGTTCACATAAAACTTACACAAACCCTAACCTAAATACAAACCCCAAACATAAAAAATTAAAAAAACTGAACAACACTCACAAAAAGTATGTATAATCGTATATAGCAGATGGCCTTTGATCATGTGATTCACTGCAAACTAGATGGGTTATGGGGGTGACGATTTGATCAAGGTTTCAATCGTGGAAGATGATGACAGTGGTAGTTTTTGAAGATTTAAGCCGAGGGAGAGTTACATATATCTCATATAAGCAACCCGAGGAAGCAGTACGAACAGAAAGATATTTTGTGAAGAGGGAGAGAGAGAAGAGAAGAAAATAAAAAGTCAGTCAAGACAAGACATCACGTGTGTGGGACCGTGGGAAGCTAGGGTCAGGCTACAATACCTATTTTTTATTTTGGGTACGGTACTGTCATTTGAACTATTTTAATGTTTTTATAACCGTTGATCAAATTAAAAAATGAGATACTGATAACTTGTTGAACTGGTAATAAAAAAAAATAAGATTTGACAAATAACAAAAAGACGGCCTTAAATTACTTAAATTATAAATCTAACCCAAAAAAGTTAGAACTTATACCAAAAATGTTGGAACCCCTAACACAAAAAGTTGAAACCACTACATAAAAAAGTTGGAACTAATTTTCAAAAAAGTTGGAACCACTATCCAAAAAAATTAAAACCCCTCCCCAAAAAAATTGGAACCCTGTCTCTTATAG
>JAHQCQ010008840.1:8462-19148 GCA_023539305.1 Ilex asprella | reverse complement strand
CCCCAAAGAGTTGAAACCTCTACCCCCAAAATAGTTAGAACCTCTACCCCAAGAGTTGGAACCACTACCCAAAAAATTGGAATCCCTAGCCAAAAAAATTGCAACTCCTACCTAAAAAGTTGCAAACCCTACCCAAAAAGTTGCAACCCCTACTCAAAAAAATTAGAACTCCTCCCAAAATAGTTGAAACTCTAACCAACAAAGTTAATACCCACCTAAAGAAGTTGAAACCGTGCCCAAAAAATTGGAATCTCTACCAAAATTAGTTAGAATCCAGTTGGAACTTCCCTCATAACCCCAAGAGTTGGAACCTCTATTCTGGTCCTGTTCAGCAGCCTAATCTTGCGAAGATTCTAATGATGCAAGACTGTAGGAAGCTCCCAGTTTTAAGATCCAAGAATGTATTGATGTGCAGATTTGGGTGTTGATGTTGATAACGGCAGGAGGTAGTGGTTTGGAAGTTTTTTATACTTGGTATTGTAAAATGATTGGACCAAAGTGGTCTATTCTTGTTTTTTGTAATTCTTTGAGGTATTGTCAAAATGGTTTTATCTGCTTGATTCTTGTAATTCTTGGGTTAATTGAATAATCTATCAAAGGAAGAAGGAACATCCCAAAGAATTTTCCGCCAAGTGCCTAGAACAACTTTATTTTCCTCTTTTGCAACCAAATGGTTGAGGTGAAGAAAAACAAGGTCAACCAGAAGAATAAAATTTGGAGCTTAGGAAATGCAAAGTCATGAATGAGTATTTTTTTTTTTTTTTTGACATACACATGTACAATAGGCAGTTTTTTATTGACCATATAAACCGCTCATATGTGCAGTTACCATCAAAAAATTGACTGTTATTATCTAAATAATCATTTAACATACATATTATTTCATAATCACATAACAAACTAATAATTTTATTAAACTTGATATGTCATTCAAACATCAAGTCATGCTAATGTACAATTAACATAGATTTTACTAATTACAAGGCTAATTATAAATCTTATATTTGACTCACTAGTTATACTAGTCAAGACTTAACATGTGATATACACCCTTAACCTATCCATTTCATATGTTATATTTTACCTCTCGTAACGTAAGCTCACGTGGTAGAACTCCAAAAAAAACTCGAATTTAACTTCCCAAACCTTAGGCTTAGATTATTATCTTTGATTTATTTATTTTTTGAAGAAAAATGCGATGTTTGGTATAGTTGCGTAGCTTTCGTTGTGTAAAACAACTTTAATTCTTGGTTCGAAATAATTAAACTATTTGATCTTCGTATATCTGAGGAAGAAGATCAAGAGTCTAACTTTTGTCATTTTTCTTTTCTTTTCTCTCCGTTTTCTCTCTTACTGCCGAGGCTTGCCGAGAAAATAAGTGGAAGACTAAAAGGCCTTCACTTTATATAATTTTAAATGTTTGGCCTACATTGTCCCACACGTTTAATTTTAACGGATCTAAATTTATTTCGAATCAATTAAATTTCGTCCAGTGTTAAATTTAATATATTTTTATTGAACTAATTTTAAATTATTTTTTGCATGCTATGAATAAAATCTGATTACAATTATTTTAATTCCGCGACAATTGATCGTTTTTGTAACACGTGAAAAAACCAACTAGCTCAAAATTTTAAATTTATTGGGTAATTAGATTTTACTAGACGAATTTAACATAAAACTTTTTTATTAAAGCACAAAAGCCATTTGACACACCCCTTTCCCCTCTCTACCACTGCTCTTTTCCCCCCACTTTTTTTTTTCACTTTTTGTTGTTGAATTAGGTCGATAGATGATGAAATTATATTAGAATTATTGGAATTGGGTGCTTTATTGATGAAACTAAACTGAAATTTAATAATAATTTGGTGAAATTTTTTATTGCTCGAGGTAATTTTATAGAAAATTATTTTATTCGGATGAAATCGAATTATCTAACCAAATGTCTAATTATTAACAGATTCGAATTTCAGTCATATTATTTGATCAGATTTAAATTCAATTTTTTTAACGGATTAGAATTCGGATTGTGTGAGATCCGAAACAAATCCAATCTGGTAACCGGCATAATTGTTGGCATGAATGATTGGAAGAAATATTATATTGTTTTAAAACTTTTTTATTTTCTTCGTACAGGTACAACTGTGAGTAGACAAAAAATAATTCTCCAACCAATCATACATTTTCAAATTCCACACGAGAGCAAATTCTTTTACAAGAGCAAGATTGAAATCATCTATCGCCACAATTTGCGCAGATTGTATAATTACATTCTAGACATTCTAATAAGAAAATGTAATGCTTGCCACACCTACAACACTTGGAATACCGATTCTTCTTTCTAAGAAACATAAGACGGTGAGGGTGATCTATAATTTGAACGGTGCCACCAGACTTGTAGTTCATCCAGAGATTTTCGATGCATCTAAGATGAAAAGATTGATCGCAATCGCGACAATGATAAATCCAATACCTTGGATTTATTTCAAGTTCACAATATTCGCAATGAAATTCATCTGGATGATCATAATAAGGAGGATAGCTCAAGGTGAGAGGATGTTTGTCCCATTTGTGGTTGATAATATGTGGGAGTACAATACAACGGTAGCATATATAGAAATTGCAATCATCACATCCGAATCTAATCCCAGAGAGAGTATCGGCACATGCATTGCATTCATACTGCGAACCTTCACTTCGATACAAGGGGTGCTTGTGAGCTTTATGTGCATAAACTTCATCAGCTAAACACGCACATTTGATGTCGAGAAAGAGGTCACATGTTTCACAATAGTAGAAGAATCCATTGCTGAATGCTCGGCACAAGTTGCACACAAAGGTATAATAGGTCTTCTTGAAAGAACACATAGAGAGCAGGTGTTCAAGGTGACTAGGATGTTGCAACTTCATCGGCAAGTTGATACAACTTAAATGAAGAAAGTAATTGCAATGACTACTGCATCTATAAAAAGGACTGGAGATTGGTTGCACACAACCGTTGCATAATATTTTTTCATCCTTTATCTCATTCTGGCCTTGCACTTCGGAAAGAGTTAGTGGATGCTCATGGCTAAAATCTGTTACCTCTGCTTCTCTTTCTCTCTCTTCAAGGTCCAGCTGCTCAACAAATTTTTTTATGATATCTCCGAAACCATCTGTCACCGGTAAATGGATCACATTGGAGTCGAGAAGTTCAACAACTTTATTCTCATCTTCACCCCCTCTGAAACCGTATAATTTAGAATTAAAATTTTAATTAACAATTATAATATCATTGCAAGGAATTCGTTATACACAAGGGGGTGGAGTGAATTTACCTCATAGGCTCTGAATATGAAGTTGCGCACTTTAGATGGACAAAATATCTGCATCGGCCACAATAATAAGCCCAATTTTGACCTTCAATAATGTATTTACAACATAATTGGCAATTCTGTTCGAAATTGGTTAACTTGAAGTGCTCCTTGACAAGGACAAGAGGGTGATGGTGATCACTACGGGTGATGGTGGTCGGTGTAAAAGCACAAGTCTTGTGAATCCAAAAATTACACGGGTAACACATATAGGATGAGTCTCTATCTTCTACGCCACAAGCATTACAATAGAATAATGCTGGTCTAGTTATGATGGCTAATGGGTGCTGGTGACTTGCGTGTGTAATCATGCGCTCCTCTAAGAGACATGATATACAAACGTTAAATTTGCAACGAAGACAACAGTAGTTGAAACGTTTCGAAGATTTTCCACATGCATCACATCGGTATGTCGAACCATAAGGCGATCCTGCATAGAGGGTGAGAAAGTGTTGGGGGTGCATAGGATCATTAATTTCCTGGGGGAGTTCCACACATCTTTTGTGTAGGAAGTAATTACACAGGCCACAACTATACATAGAGTCCTCTAAGATTGGTTTTTCACACCCATAGCATATAATACTCTCACTTTCACCCTCTTGGACTTCTTTGAGAATCAGTGGATGGTCCTTATGGCTGAAATGTTGAAGCTCCATTTTCATGCAATGAGGGTTTGTTTGCATACAGATAGAAAGCTGCAAGTAGGAGAGTTAATCGAGCCAAGTCTTTCGAGATTTGATATGCTCAAGTTCAACTCTTAGTTTTTCAAAGGTTGTTTGAGCTCGGATCCACAATCCACGAATCTGAAATCTTAAATCCACAAGTCTCAAATTAAATTAAAATTCAAAAATTTTCACATAAAACTTACACACTAACCTAAATACAGACCCCAAACATTAAAAATTCAAAAATGGAACAGAACTCACAAAAAATAGACAGCGTATCCATGTATAATGGTATATATACCGCAGATGGCCTTTGATGATGTGATTCACTGCTACCGACTAGATGGGTTTATGGGGGTGATAATTTGATCAAGGTTTCAGTCGTGGAAGATGATGATTGTGGTAGTTTTTGAAGATTTAAGCCGAGGGAGAGTTGCTGAGGAAGAGTTACATATATCATCATATAAGCAACAAGAGGAAGCACTACGCCAATAAGAGAAAGAGAGAGAGAGAGAGAAAAAAAAAAGAGAAGAAAAAAAAGTCAGTCAAGACATCACGTAGGTTGGACCGTGGGAAGCTGAATGGTGGGTGGCAGAAAAGTGATTGGACTTGATTGCACTAATATTTATGTAAGACATCAAGTTGTGCAATTAATATAGACAAGAGAGGCTGCTCTATTCATCTCATTTTACTTATGGTCCGTTTGATATGGATAATGAAAAATTGGAACAATGAAAAAATAATAAAAAATTAAAAAAATGAAAAATTGAAAGAAATATATTTTTTCTTATTTATGTTAAGTATGATAGATAAAAAATTAAAGGGATGCATTTTTTTTGTTTAATATTGGATGAAAAATTGAATAGAAAGAAAAAATATATATACCAAATTTATCATTATACCCTCACTTCTGAGTGATGAATTTTTTCATAGTAATTAGGGTTGTGCAAAAAATTCCTTGACATTTGAAATATGACACACAAATCCATGAAGTTTGTACGTGCGTAACACTTAAAAAATTTTAATTAGTATACAATTATTCTATTTTTTGGAATAAAATTAAAAAATCAAACAAGGGGTCTAAGTCATTCATAATAGAACATAAATTTTACATCTAAAATTCATGTTCTATTATGTCATTTATTGAAATAAAATCAAAAATTAAAATCTATTTTTTTAAAAAAATCATAGTTAATATATAATTATACTGTCTATTAGAATAAAACTAAAAAAAAATAAACAAGGGGCCAAACTATAATAGACACAATATCTTTTAGCTTTAATTGAGATAATTTATTATTTTAATTTGGTCATTTAAACAAGTAAATTAAATTTTAATAGAAAATATTACAATAAATAATACAATAAAACATAGATTTTAATTGTAAAATTTAAAATATTTTAAAAGGTAAGATACCACACGAGACTTCAACTTATGTAGATGGATATGAACTACTAGTAAAGGGGTTTATTTATTTTTTTAATTTCACAAACTACTTAGTGTTTTATTCATATCTTATTATTTTGAGTTCCTGTTCAATAGTCGTCAATACTATCGTGTTCAATATTCGTCAATACTAACATGATTTATTTTGTTCAATGTGTTAGATGTCTTAATACTAACCTGATGTATACAAGTTGATAAGAGTATTTCGTAAACCAATAGAACTTAATTTTAATTTGAGATGGAATTGTATGTTACTTTAATTTTGATTTGTAAATTGAACCTTTGTTGGATGATTTTCGATACTAATTTGATAAATTGAGTGTTAATTTAATGAATTTGAATATAAATTAAATGAATTGAATTTTAATTTTATGAATTGAATATTAATTGGATGTGATTGAAAGTTAAGTTGATGAATTAAATGTTTATTAGATGAAATTGAATGTTGATTTGAAGAATTGAATCTTAATTTGTTATTTATTTGAAAAATTAAATGTTTTATTGAAAGAAATTTTATGTTACTTTGGTGTTAATTTGTTAATTAGAGGATTTTCGATGTTAATTTTATGAATTGATTGTTAATTGAATAAATTTGAATATAAATTGGATAAGATTGAATGTTACATTGATGAATTAAATGTTTATCAGTTTAATTTTAATGTTAATTTAATAAATTAAATATTTATTAGGCAAAATAAAATGTTGATTTGAAGAATTCAATATTAATTTGATGTAAATTTGGTGAATATAATATTAATTGGATTAAATTTCATGTTATTTTGATTTTGATTTGATAAGTTCAATCATTTATCGGATGATTTTGGATTTTAAGTCGTCTTAGACTACTTAAATACGAATATTTTAGGGATAAAATTGATAAATTAATATTTTAGGAACCATAAATATATATAATTTTAAGGATAAAAGTGTAATTATTTTTTTTTCTTAGGTCCGGTCCTAGGAAGCGACGATCGGTCGTAGCTTATAAATGAAGACTTACACTTTCATCCCTAAAATTATACATATTTATTAATTTGGTCCTTAAAATAATATTTTTTTAATTTAATCATTAAAATATTTAATTTTGTGTTCAAATAGTCCTAGATAAACATTGAACATGCAAGATCATCCAATAAAATAATTCAATTAATATTCAACTCTTCAAATCAAATTCAACTTCATCTAATAAACATTTAATTTATCAAATTAACATTCAAATTTAACAAATTAGTATTTAATTCATCCAATTTATATTCAAATCCATTTAATTAACGCTTAATTAATCTAGCTAACATTCATTTATCAAATTAATATTTAATTTATCAAATTATTTGATATGTTATATGGTTACAGGGTGGATAACATTGGTTGGTGTTATAATTTTTTTTAAGTTGGATTACAACTTTTATAAATTGAGTTTCAACTTTTTTGGGTATGTTATTATTTTGGGGTTATGTTTCGTATGTTATAATTTTTGGAGTTGTGTTAATATATTTTGGGATTGTGGTCCAACCTTTTGGAGTGGGGTTTCAACTTCTTGGCTGAAGTTCTAACTTTTTGGAGTTGATTACAACTTTAATGGTGTGGGATATAACTCTATTGGATGTGGGTACACCTTTAATTGATACAGTTCAACTCTATTAGGTGTGATACAATTTTAAAGGATAGTTGCAACTTTTTTGGATAGTTACAACTTTTTGGATGTGAGTATAACTATATTGGATGAGATACAACGGATGTAATACAATTTTAATAGAGGATTCAACTTTTAATGGAGGGTTCAAATCTATTGGATGAGATGAGCTAGTTATTTGATAACAGCTTTTATGGTTCAACTGGTAAAACCGGTTTTAAATAGTCATTAAGTAGTCACGTGTAACACTCCTAAGCCTACTTACTTTTCGGTATGGTACCAAAATGCAAGATGACGGTATAGCAGTGTTACCCGAAGCTTAATGGTACATCCAAAGGAATTTTCCAGGTGGAAGACAAGTGATTGGACTCAATTGCACTAAAATATTTAGGTAAAACATCAAGTTGTTTAATTTGACAGTAAAAATATGAGTGAAACAACAATCAATTATGTTGAATTGTTGTATTCTAAGAATGACGTAAACAGAAGCTTGTCATTTGGGTTGTTATTGTGCCGTAAGCAGGCAACTCTATTTTATTAATATTGGTAGGTCGTGATCCCGAGTCCTGAACATACTGATCTTCTATTTAAAATTTACTAGGATGAAAAAAAATAAATGAAATTTTATAATTGTACTATGGCCTTGCCTTTTTTTCCCCTCCCTCCCTCTTACTAAATCAGAGATCTTATGCACATATTTTCTCCCTGCATAATATGTTACGAATATAATATGTATACCCATAAGGTGAATCTATCATTTTACCATTCTATACCTGTTTTTTCACTTGATACGAACCATATAAAAGTTAATATCCAATTTTTTTTCAACTGTAAACCTTTTTCCAATATAATTAAATCATGACTAAGTTTTAAAAAAAATAAAATTCAAATCCAATGCGGGTAAATTGTAATGCAGTCTAATTATTCTTCAATTTTAAAATTCACCACATGATTTGGTGAATTATGTGGAGATAGAAGCGAACTGTAAATTTAGACGTCTTGAGATCAAAATTTGATAACTCTTTGGGGTCAGCCTTCTAGGCGTCAGCACAATTTAGTTAGTAGGACGAGCATCCATTGACTAGAAGAATTGTATCCAAGTTTTAGGTGTAGGTTCAACTTCCTGTTAACTATGAGAGTCCCGATTTAACCGTTGTATATATTGAGAGGTCAGTACGTGTGACACTTCTCCTAATGAAAATTATCTCTCCGAAAGGGTTAGGGCTAACTTTAAGGGGACGTAATTTCTGTTGGAGTTAACTTTTTTTTTTTTTTTGGTAATGTTAAAGAGATTTATAAAAATAAAAATTAAATGCCACTTACCAAAAAAAATTAAAAAATTAAAAAAGGAGGTGGCGATACTTTTCCAAGTCACGTTGGTTGACTTGAGGTCTTCCACGGGAGTGTTTTACACGTCAACGTGTGTTTTGGGCTCCTAACACTTTCGTGGAAGAATCATCTGGGCATAATACTCATTTTTTGGATTTGTTTTTTTTCAACGTAATGTGGTCGGGTTGGGTTGAAAAACCCATAAATATTCATTTCATACCCAATTCATTCGTAAACATATAGAGTTGCATTCGTATCGTATTTAACATGTTTCGTGTTAATTCGCTTATTTGACTGGTTTAACATATTTTATTCATTTATCCTCTAAACGCGTGAAAATTAAAAATAAAACTAATAGTCACATAATGAATTGTAGTTTTAAAAATATATTTGAGTTATGCAGGGATGAGACAAGTGAGAGAGACATGAGTTTCTAAAATGTCAAACACACTTTTTATTATTTTATTTTATTTTCGTAATAATTTTCTTATTAAAAATTCAATTTTTAAATACTGAAGTCTAACGGCTAATTTTTCAATAGCCTTTTTTTCTATTAAATTCTGATAATTATTATTTGATTAAATATGAAAATAATTACGGGATATTAACAATTACATTTTTTTCTATATGTATAATTACATATTTCAGAATAAATATACACACTATTATATCTTCTATATTCTTTACTATTGTTTGATTTTTTTGGGCATTATAGAAAGGTGTTGTGTGAAACTTCTATTTAATTTGATTGTACAGATCTGAGTGAAGTAACAATCAATTATAGGTTCAAATGTTTGATTATTTAAGAGATTCAAATGTGAATTATGATTTTGATATCTATCGGATTCAGACTCAATTTTTTTAATGGATTAAAATTTGAATTGACTGAAATTCAGTCTGAATTCTATCCGTTAACCGACCTAATTGTTGGCATGAATGATGGAGAGAAATGTTATATTATTTTAGAACTTTCCTATCTTCTTCGTACAACTGTGAGTAGACTAGAAAAATTCTTCACCCAAGAGCAAATATTTTTATCAAGTGCAAGATTTAAATAATTTATCGCACCAAGTTCTGCAGGTCGTATAATTATATTCTTGATATTCTAATAAGAATACAAAATACTTGCCATGTCTACAACATTCGGAATACGAATTCTTACTTTCAAGCAACATAAGACAGTGAGGGTGATCTATAATTTAAATAGTGCCACCAGACTTGATGTTTGTCCAGAGATTCTCAATGCATCTAAGATGAAAAGGTTAATCACAATCACGATAGTAATAAATTCAAAACCTTGGATTTATTTTATCCTTTCAAAATTTACAGTAAAATTCATTTGGATGGTCACTATAAAAAGGATAGTTCCAAGTGAGAGGATGTTTGTCTTATGTGTGGATTATAATATGCAGGAGTAAAGCACAATCGGGACATACATAAAACTTGTAATTATCACATCCAAATCTAATGCCAGAGGAAGTAAATCCACATGCATTGCACTTATACTCTGAATTTTCACTTGGAAACAAGGTGTGCTTGTGAGCTTTATGTCAAGAAAGAATACAACCCACGAATAAATCTGAAATCCATTATTGTCACGGTAGATACCACTAAGCCTTTCGAAGTTGATGATACACAAATTGGTTTGCACACCACAGTCAAGTAAATAGTCTAAAATATAGTAAAATAGGTAGAGAGTGAAGACAAGATTTATAGTGGTTCGGTCAATCAAGACCTATGTCCACTTTCAATAGCCGAGTTTGCCGGTAACTTTATTAACTCCGGAGTGTAGGAAGAGCAAAGAATTACAAGACAGAGAGATAAACTTGATTTTGTGAGATGCCCCCAAGTGTTGGAAGAGCTTACAATTTATAATTGTCTGCGTAGTAATTGCATAGCTAGTCATTAGGGGCAACTTAATGATATTGAATAGCCTGCGACCTCTCCTTTCCTCAACGGGCGACCTCTCCTCTCCTCAACGCAGGGAAGTTATGGTGCTCCCCGAAGGACTTGGTCAAAGGTGAAGGTAGGTTGGCTCTCTCCAAGCGGTGAGGGTGAGACTCCTGAATGACCCTTACTCTAAGGTGAAGAAGATGAGACTCTCCAGCTCCTGGATTTCAAGGTGGAGAGGAGGAGACTCTCCAGCTCCTGGACTCCAAGGTGGAGAAGAGGAAGCTCTCCAGCTTCTGGACTCCAAGGTGAAAAAGAGGAGGCTCTTGGATGTAGCTCCTTAAGCTTGATGAGTTGCTCAATGCTGAT
>JAHQCQ010022749.1:0-11374 GCA_023539305.1 Ilex asprella | reverse complement strand
GATAAAAAATGATGTACATATAGTTTTACATAATTTTTACTCCCAATAAACTTTTCAGTCTGTGTTAAAATTTTATGCAAAAACTTGATTTTTTTAAAAAAAATTTAATATGCTTTATAATATATTTTATAGCCTTGTACACTAAATTTTATCCCAATTAACCTAGATAATCCTAAATACAGTAAGGTTCCAATATGATACGTATATTAATAATTATTTTTATTTTATTTAATGATTTATAAGTGGAATCTTAATCAAATTAATTTTTTAATTATCTATTCTCTATTTGTTAATGTTAAAAATTTTTGGTTGATTATATTACTCTTAAAAAATATATGTATTATTATAAGTTTTAACAAAATATTCAAAAAAAACAACCTTCTAAAACTCCATCAATATAATCCTACCCATCTCATTTATAAAGATAATATTATGACTACATATTTATTTTATTTTTCATCAAAACCATTTAATTTTTAAGATAAAAAATAATGTATATATAGTTTTACATGATTTTTTAGTTACAATAAAATTTTTAAACTGTGTAAAAATTTGATTTTTTAAAAAATTTTAATATAATTTATAATATATATTATAGCGTTGTATATTAAATTTAACTAATCCTAAATACAGTAATGTTCTAATATGATTAGTATATTGATAATTATTTTTATTTTGTTCAATGATTTATAAGTGGAATTTTAAAAAATTTAATTTTCAAGCATCACTAAAAAATACTTTCAATTACAAAATTCTAGAAAAAAATATAACTTTAATTATTTATTTTCCTTTTTTTATAATTTTTATTAAAGTTAGAATAACAAATCTTGAAAATATACAAAGTTTTAAAAAATTCTATAATGGAGCATGAGCAATAAAAAAATAAGTTTGATAAATTTGAGATGATATTTAATTCAAGTACACATATACCAAATATTTATTTATTATTTTTTAAAAAAAATTGTCACATGCAACACACATGATGCATTGCTAGTTTTTAAAAATGTCTGTATTTCAACTACTCATAGTAATAAAGCAAAAAAGTATCAATGGTACCGTTTGATAATATTATTCTTTTTTTTATCAACCAAACACGCATCACAAACTTTCATTAAGTTGGGAAATTCAAGTTACAATCAGTCAGAATGAAATTCTTAAGCTCGGGTGAGGGGGAGTCTAATCAATTTGGTGGAAGCAAATTATTTAGTTTAGCGGCTGCTACCCAATGAACAACCTTGTTACAAACCCTAGGCTTGTGTAGAAAACTAAGGTTATATTCCATAGCAAAATGTCTAATATTACTGATAATTACACTTACTTCTCATGGGGGTACCTCTTCATTTGGGCACAGCTTGATGATGTTCCAGCAGTCACTAAGTATAATAACATTGGTAATCAGTTGGGCTTCAGCAAGGATACACACTTGTCTCGCTGCTTCTGCCTCCGCAAAAGGACTCGATCTAGCAGGGAAGAGCTTAGCACTGCCACCAACAAACTCTCCCCTTTCCTTGCACACCACCACACCACACCACAGGCATCATTGACAGAATTCACTTTAAAGGCTCCATCACAGCATATAATAACATTTGCCTCTGCTTTCTGTCTTCTTTCCCACCTTGTCATTGGATCTCCCTGGCTCTCCTTCATTTCCGTGTTACCACCCCTCAGTAAATCACACCACATACTTTGTGATCGGATGACCTTGGCCAAGGAGTTAACTTCCTCTCTGTTAAATATGAAGTGGTTTCTCATTTTCCAAATAGTCCAGCCTTCAGTTGCCATCCTCCCTAAGATCTCCATTTTGCCACTAACCTCCTTAACCAGTTGCAATGACATAGAGGTCTACAAGCCACCGACCTAAATGAAGTTGTCCCCCAATGGACACTGAGGTCCAGGCCAAACCAAACTCTTGAGGTTCATTCACACTCAAACAACAAATGTTTTATGGATTCGGGTGCAAGGTTACAAATTTGACAGATGGGTGAAGATGTACATTTCCTTTTAAAGAGGTTCTCCTAGGTGGCTAAAGAATTATGACATGCTTTCCACCGGAACTGTTTTACCTTCGGTAGAGCTTTCATGTTCCAGATACATTTCCACAGGTTGGGCTTGGTGAGGACTGAGGAACTGGCTTCTTGCTGACTCGAGGCATTCCTAATTCTCAATCTTTACCCATACTTAACAGTAAAATTGCCCTTACAGTTAGGCCACCAGATTCTCTTATCTTCTCCTCCTTTGGTTGGCAAGGGGATGACATGGATAGCTTTGAGCTCCTCGTTTGAGACCAGACTGGATAAAGAGGCAGAATTCGACCCATAGGGGCACACCGAGATGATATCAGCAGCCTTGATGATATTGCAGTCTTGGGGCTTAGGAGAATGAAAAGCCAGCCTAGGAAGGCAAGGAGTCCACTTGTCCACCAAGAATTTAACTTTATTCACATTCCCTATTTGCCACATGGTCCCTTGATCCAATAAATCTCTCCCATACAAGAGACTCTTCCATACCCATAAAGGTCTTGATCCACATTTTGCATTCATAAGGTCAACATCCGGAAAGTAAATTGCCTTGATGAACTTAACACAAAATGACTCGGGATGATTGATCAGCCTCCAACATTGTTTGGCCAACAGGGCCTGGTTAAACAGTTTAAAATCCTTAAATCCCATTCCTCCATCTGCTTTGGCTTCTATCATTCTATCCCATTTCTTCCAATAGATGCCACTGCCAGCCTCATTCCCTTTCCACAGAAGTTCCTCATATAACTATTCAACCTATCACAAAAAAAAATTGGAAATACCACAACTAACATAGCATAGTTTGGGATTGTCTAGATAACAACTTTGATCATAACTTATTTGCCAGCCTGGGAGAGACAGCTACTCTTCCATCCCTGGAGCTTCTTCGCAATTCTTTTCAGCAAGTAACCAAAGATTTCTTTCCTTGAGCTCCCCCATACAATCGGAATACCCAAGTACTTAGCGCAATGAGGAAGGGGTTGCATTCTCAATAACAAAAAAAGAAGTCTCATGCTCCTCAATAGTGTTGCTAGAGAAAATGACACTGAACTTGTGGTAGTTTGCACACTGTCCATACGCCTCACAATGCATCTGCGGGATCTTCATCAACTCCTAACTCCCCCTTCCTTTGCTTTGATAAAGAACAGTGAGTCATCAGCAAATAATAAATGAGAGATGGTAAGGCTTCGTCTCTTGATTTTAATGCCCGACAGCTTCCCCTCTTCCACACCTTTCGATATCATAGCCAATAACACATCCGCAACAAGGATGAACAGATAGGGAGATAACATATCTCCCTGTTTATCTCCCTGCCTAATTCCCTTTTGTTGTTTTATATCACAGACTTTTTTCCCACTCAAAAAGAACTGCAGAGAAACTGTGCTAACGCGTTGCATTTTAAGCCCAACCCATCGCCTGTCAAAGCCCAGTTTTTGCGTTGTAGCTTCCAAAAAGTCACATTCTACTCTATCATAGGCCTTGCTAATATCCATATGTATTGCCATCTCTGGAACCCTGCCCTTTTTCTTTCCTTTGAGGTGATGGAAGACTTCAGTAGCAATTATAATACTATCATGTATTTGTCTGTTGGGGATAAAGGTCGCCTGATTTGTAGAAACCAAGGACCCCATCATCCTCTCCATCTTTTTTGCCAGTACCTCTGAAATGATCTTGTATAAGAAGTTGCAGATAGCTATCAGTCTAAATTGGGAGATGAACTCAGGTGCAACCTCGTTAGGAATGAGGACAAATATGCCAAAACTTGTGAATGAAAATTTTTGAAAAGCCATCAGGCCCTGGGGTTTTAAGAGCACCAGCTCACTGACTACTTCATTTACCTCTGCCTCTGAAATGGCCCTTAACAACTCATTGTTCATGTCCTCGGTGACTTTAGTTTCCACAATACTCAGTGCTTCAGACCAGTTCCTATCACCCACAGAATTGAACAAAGCCTGAAAGTAGTCACTAATGTGATCTATGATCTCATTCTCCCCCTCAATCAAGTCTACACTTTTTAGTTTTAAGCCTCAGTATCTGATTACGATTCCTTCTCTGGATCGCAGTCATATGGAAAAACCTTGTATTTTGGTCTTCGTCCTTCAACCAGTTAACTGTTGAACATTGCAGCTAGAACTTCTTCTCTCTACATCTGTGGGAGTCAATCTGGGAGCAAAATTATGCCTCCATAATAAGATTTTTTTCAGTGGGCTCTTGTTGCTGGACATGGATTAATTCTTCCCCCAACTCCTTAATGATTTTCTTGTTATTCTCAAACTTCTTCTTACCCCAAATGGACAGTCATTTCTTGCATCTATCAAGGTTAACAATGGCATTCTGCATCCCAGCGTCTGGAAGTGTAGAGGTCCAACTATTCCTAATCACCTCCTCATATTTGGAATCCTCCAGCCACATGCTTTCAAACTTGAAACAATATGGAGTTCTCTTGGTATTCAAACTAATATCAATGATAACAGGGCAGTGGTCAGACCACATTCTGGCTTCATAGGTCACTTAAGTGAAGGGGAATAGGGCATTCCAATTGGGATTGACCAAGACTCTGTTAAGACGTTCCTATACATTAACAGCACCAGGCCTATTGTTTGAACAGGTAAATCTTGGTTCACTAAAATTTAACTCATAAGGCAGTAATCAAAGATTAAACTTTGCATCTCCTCAACTTTTGAAATGTTACTGGCTGGTCCGCCTTCTTTCTCATCCAAAGCCCCAATAACGTTGAAGTCTCCAACAACAATCCAAGGTGTAGCCAAGGACCTAGCCATAAGTTTCAACCTCTCTCAAATCTTCTTTCTCATCTCATACTTTGTATCTGCATAAATAAACGTACACTGCCACCACTCCTGTTGGAGAGGAAGACAACACTTGACGTTGATCATATTCTTGGTTGTTTCCTCCACCTGAAGACTAAACCCCTATTTCCATCATAGGGCAAGGCCACCAGACACCCCCACAGGGTCAACATACTCAAAGAAGTGATAATTCAGAGATCTTCTCAACCTTTCCAACTTATGGGACTTATTTTTAGTCTCCATAAGGAAGACGATTGAGGGACGATGGGTATTAATAAGCCCTCTCAAATCGCGGACTGTCCGAGGTCGTCCACTCCCTGACAGTTCCAACTGAGCATTAACATGAGTCATGTGGCTATTTAAGGTCAGCCACCACCACCTTAACTGAACTATAAGCTGCATTATTCTCGTCTGGTATCCCTATGGGAGGATGAGCTATCCACAGAGTCATAAATTGGTTAAGATTGTTCTCTCCCCTCCCTTCAATAGGAACATTGTTTTCCTCTTCTTGGTCTTGATAAAACTGTTCTACTACGTTTTCCATGACATCAAGGTGCATCTCAGAGTTCAAACTTTCTCTATCCATCACCTTCCTCTTGGGCTTACTCATCCTAGCCCGTTTTTTGGCTACATGATTCCTCCCAAAATTTACAAGAGACATATCAATAGCAAGAGGTATGCCAGAGTAATGAAGAGAAAGATGAGGGGCACTTGGGTCGTTATCCGAAAATGCTTTACATCTTTTCCATGGTTGTGTATGGGCTTCCAACTTACCATTTTCCAATTGAGCTTTCCTTTTAAGTGACATATTCTAAAATGGGCCTACATATCCTCACCCCTCTCCTCATCTTTGCTATCCGATATAGCATGGACCTCTCTTACCTTGGGCTCCTTGGTTTCCATACTAGTTGTGGGCTCATATACATAGTAGGAGCCCTTTTTAACTACTATTGGTGTGTTAGGGTTTTCCCGATAATAGGACAGGGACAAGGAGAGGGAATGGTCCCGTTCCTGGTCCATACCAGAGTAAGGCACCATTGGAAGTAGAGGTGCATGGCCTTGGGAGCCACTTTTTCACTCCAGCATGGTATGTCCCTTACTATTGACCTATTGCCTCGACATGTCTCCCTGAGGTCGTTAGGGATGTCAGATGATTCTCCACTTTCTCTTCTGCTTCCTCCTAGTTTCCTGCAAGTCGTAGGCACTTCATCCCCTCTAGGCACCTGTACCTTTCCTTTCAGTTTTTCCTTATTTTCAATTTTTTTCGTGTTCTTGGTGACCAAATTTCTCTGAAAAAGCCCGAAGGTTGGCTACTTTGTGCTCTAAGCTCCGGTCCATACTGGTCATTGGATCCAAACGTTCGCCTATCCTTGCATCGGCTTTGTGGCTGGCCAATCCGACCACACTGATAACAAAAATCAGACAATCTCTCGCATTTCAGCTTGATCCATATGTCATCATGGCTATCCCGGTTGAGGAAAAAACCTTTTTTCAAAGGTTCATTCAGATTGATCCTACATTTCACCCGCAAATAACTCTGCTGGATTTGGACCTCACCCTCAAATTCGTTCAGTTGGGTTGGCTTCCCTATTATCCTCCCTACTCTCCATGAGTTATTTTTCGTCATCATGTCAAAGGGTAACCCCCAAATTTGCACCCAGAACTCATCCAACTGAAAATCGAAGTCTCCTATCATGCACTGTGGTTGATACATCTTCAACACCAGAAGAGCCCCAGAAACAGACCATATATGGGCCTCCATTCAAAATCTTGTATTTGTCTTCCTCCTCTTTAAACATTAACATATAAGTGTTTCTCTCCCAATAAGTAATCACAAACCCTTTAGAGGTTTTCTAAGAGTTTTGTAGCACATTACAAACCCTCTGTTTGTTGAGGGTTGTCTCGTTGAAAAAATGTCCCACAAGATAGAACTTCTCAATCGTCTTTGAGATTGAGGGATTAGTATAGAGGAAAATGCGTGGATGGTGGATAGAGTAAGAGTCAACTTCTGAGTCCTTATCCATAGGGAAATGTTGATGATTGCGTCCTTAAAAGGAAATAGAGCTTGAGAAAACAGAAAAGGAAAAGATATGGATGAGTGATGAAATGAGGGTTTTGGGGAGTTTGATTTACTGCAGACAACCCAGAGGTAAATCAACTTTAGGAAAATAAATTGATGGTAAACACGACTTAGAAACCAGGCCTAGCATGAATCGGAATCCAGATTGAGAGAAAAAGGATAGGGAAGCAAGTTTCAGTATTCGTCTACAAAAGAAGGGCTAGTGGGATAGAGATGTAAAGATGAGGATGTGAGATTGGATTAGAGGAGAAGGGTGTGAATGCAGACAAGAAAAAAGACGTTTTCAATCTCTAGAACTTACTGATAAGCTAATCGACGCAGCAAGAAGGGCTGAATCCACTGTTAGGGTAAAACACAGAGAGAATAAGTAAATGAAAGGTATGTAGAGTGCATAACAGGAAAGGAAAAGTAACTATAGAGTAGAAGGCGAGGCGATCTTCCTTGGTATCGTCAATGGTATTCACTGTTTCAAAATACGCAAGGGT
The DNA here is from genome assembly GCA_023539305.1 of Ilex asprella. Lineage (NCBI taxonomy): Eukaryota > Viridiplantae > Streptophyta > Magnoliopsida > Aquifoliales > Aquifoliaceae > Ilex > Ilex asprella. The sequence goes on along the minus strand of JAHQCQ010022749.1, from coordinate 3,984 downwards.
TTAAGGGTGGCTGTAGGAACGGACGGATGAGAATAAAATCTCAGGAAAAACCCTAAAACTAGGGAGAAAGCTCTCATCCCGAGAGGAAGGTTCTTTCCATTGCCATTTGAATTCTATTGAATTCTTTAAGACCACGTTTCGATGGTTTTGTGAGTAAATATTAGGTGATACTGTTATGTCATGTCAGTATTGTTAACACAACATAACTATCTAGTGCTCTGTTTGATAAGAATGATAGAAAGTATGAGAGATGGAAAGTATGAGGAATACATTTTCTATCCTTCAAGGAAGAAAAGTAGAAATGATACAATTTTATTTTTTTGTGTTCGGTAGGATGGATAGAAAATAAAATTGATTTTTTTTGTGTGTTTGGTAAGATGGAAAAAATATATTTATTTTTATTTTTATTTTAAAAAATTATAAATACATATTTTATCATTTTATTTGTATATGAAATTAATATATACATAATATATGTAATATCAAATGATATATAGACAAATAAGATATATTTCGACACAATTAATTAATTTTTCAACCACTTTCCTTTCAATCTTAGAGAGATTGATTTTGGTGATTTGAAAGGTAACCCAATTCATCAACTTTCTCATCTTTTCTATTTTTTTTTCTTATCAAACATGATGTTTTATCTATCCCTCAAACTTTCTATCCTTCCAATTTTTCATCCTTCCATTTTTTTATCATACCAAACGGAGCATTGAAATTGATAACAATTTATCTGATTTTTTGCATCATATCAAATGGAACATTGAAGCTGAGGGCAGTTTATCCAATTTTTTCCATCTTTCCAACTTATTTATCTATTAATAGATGACTACACCATGTGGTACTACTAATAACGATTACACCTAATATTTTTTTATGATTTTGGGGTGAGAGATTGAATTAGTGATGTCAAACCCTTCTAAACCCAACTCACACCTGAGTACATGAGATTCATACATGAATCCTATTCATTTCCATATTTTATAAGTAACAAATACACATGTGAGGCCCATAAATTTATCACCATATATTTGTCATGTATGATGATAATGATATTTTACCAAACTAAATTAAGGGGTAAAAAGTATTTTAGTAATTGAATCCAGTTTGGCCCCATTGAACTACGCATTGGGTTTGCTGAAGCCAATGTTCATGAGTTTAACCATTCGGGCCAAGTACGGGTCGGGTTGCAATCTAGGGCTTCCAAACGGCATCCAACGCATGGGTATTGTTAGTCTATTAGATTATTTTTCCTAAACCTATTATATCAAACCCTCTTCTACTCATCTACCAAACAGGCCCAAGTATTTTGTTTAAATAACATTTGTGATTTATTTTTTTATTTTTCTTATCTATACTTTTTTTTACTCCGTTATTCCAAGTTTAATTGAATGTATAATAATTTATAATGCATTATTCAAATGAGCAATATTACTTAGACATAATTTATTGACTTAATTATTCATAACCATTAGATTGACAGTGAGATCTAATATTTTATTATGCTTCACAACTAATCTAATGGTTGTAATGAATTTGATCAATAAATTCAATTCAAATAACATTATTATATTTAAATACCAAGTTTCATATACGAGGGTCGAGCTACATTTGGCGTGAGGGAGGGGGTGTCTTTGGGAACATCTTGTGTAGCCAATGGATAATAATTTGTTCAATTTTATACGTTTCCCTCTCTTAATTTTTGAAAGAGCAATGTTATTGGGACTAATTTATTGACCTAATTTGTTGACCGAATTCACTATGACCTTTGAATTGGCTGTAGGGGCCATTAAGCATTGGAACTTGGTGTTGATCCAATGATTCTACTGCAGCCATATCATTATGTCAACAAATTAAGTCAATATTTTAGGTCAAAATAATATTACTCTTTTTAAAAATATGTACAATGGTCATAATTGTTTTAGTAATGCTATTTTGACCTGATATATTGATCTAATTATTTATGACCGTTGATTTGACATTAAATATCAGTATTTGTTGGAACTCACAATTAATCCAATAATTATGATTAATTATATTGACAAATTAACTTCAACTAGTATTATTGTAATTTTTTTCAGCTTCAATAAGTTTGTGACTCGTTGGTCATCTAAAACAAATGTTACTACAAAAAATTAAACTTTTAGTAAATAATCAACAAAACAACCACTTGGTGTTGGCCCATGCATTAAGCCATTGCCTAGGGCCCAAATGGTAAAAAAAAAAGGAATTTAGAAGTCGGTACAATTTTTTACACTTATTTAGCCAAAAATCCAACTCAAAAACTTATTTGGAGTAAAGTGCATATTTTTAAAAAATGACACTATTGTCATTCAGTTAAGTGCAGATGGTGGAAACCATTTGAATTTTTACTGAAAATTTTGGCTACAATCAAGTAATGAGAGTTAAAAAATAGAAGCTAAAAAATAGGAGTTTAATTATCTAATCCCTTCTTCTTAGGCAAAAGGGATTCTATGGCCATGAGAATGCCATATCCGTTTTTTTTTTTGGATAAAATCAAGTGAGAGGTAAAATAGGGGGTTTAATTATCAAAACTTATCCTTTTCGGCAGAGGGATTCAAAATATAAAATCATATGGCATATCCATTTTTTTTTTCAAGTCATTGATTATTTAATTCTTTTTTCATAAACCTGTATAAGTTGATTCAAAAATAAAATCAAATCGTAAAACCCTAATTTTGTGAAATTATATTAAGAATTTGTAGATCTATTATAGCATATGTATATGAAGAAAAAAAAAATAATTTGGAACATGATTTTTTTGATTAAAAATAGTTACTTAACTGTTTTAAGTAACTATTTGAGATTCAATTATAGACTGTTTATATTCAAAATTTAATGGTTTACTTGTGTTGTGTAACTATTCTTCTGATTTTAAGGATTCAATTTTTATAAGTCTATTATTAGGAACTTTATGATTCATGAATTTTTTGATTAAAATAGTTACGTAACTGTTTTAAGTAACTATTTGAGATTCAAAATATAAACAGTTTATATTCAAAATTTAATGGCTTTAACTGTGTTGTGTAACTATTCTTCTGATTTTAAAGATTCAATTCTTATAAGTCTGTTATTGACAACTTTATGGTTCATGATTTTTTTGATTAAAAATAGTTACGTAACTGTTTTAAATAACTATTTGGGATTCAAATATAGACAGTTAATATTCAAAATTTAATGGGTCTAACTGTGTTGCGTAACTATTCTTCTGATTTTAAAGAAATTATTTGTCTTATGTGGGTTCTAGGCAGTGAGGGATGACTTATCCACAGACTTCTCTCATGACCTCAAGCTTCCTTTGTGAGCCCAAAATGTTGATGCTTCAGGATTAACAAGGAGTGCAAAAGCTGACAACATAAAACAATGTTGATTAATAATCTAAAAATAAAATAAAACAGTTAACAAACAATGACATAGTAACATTTTTTCGAAAATGTACATTAATGTCAATATGAAAAAATAGCTACACAAATTTTAAAAACAGTTACACCCATTAAACCTCAAAACAATTTTTTTTTTCCATTCACTCCAACAATGAACAAACATACACAAAATCAAATATATGAATTTAACAAAAAAATATTCGAATGTTGCACGAACAGAACATCTGATAATAAAAGTTTCAAACATCATATTTGCATACAAGCAACACCATTCCATTCATTCCTGATTAAGACATAAAAAAAACGAATGACATTATATCAATTCAAAAGGTAAAGAACAACAGTTACATTAAACAGTTATGTACAACATTAATACAAAGCAATTCAGTAATTATCTACCTACTAGTAAATAAACATAAAACAAAAAAAAAATAATAACAGGATCTTCCAAAATAGAAGATACATATCAGTTTTTTAAAAACAGTTTTTTTTTTTAAAAACAGTTACAACCATTAAACTTAAACCAATTTTTTCCATTCATCCCAACAACGACCAAAACATACACAAAAATCCA
>JAHQCQ010022748.1:0-11381 GCA_023539305.1 Ilex asprella | reverse complement strand
ACGCCACTTTCTCTCTCTAGAAACTACTATTTATTATCCCCACGCTTAGAGCTTCTCTCTCTACAAACCTTCCACACCCCATACCACACTTTCACTCCCCCCTTTGCAATGGAGAGCTTCCATCAGCCAAAAACGTGCTAGGAGACCAGGGCTAGCCTGGAGATGTGATCTCCATCAATAGCCTGCAGGTGATGGGTTGGACAGGGCATGGCAGGGCACTCCTCAAGACCCAACAGCTCCATCTTCTCTCTCCTCTCATTAATGTTCTCTTGCAATCAAAACCCAAAAGGGGTGTGAACACAATGAACAGTGTTGTGGGCTTGCAGGAGGTAGGTGGGAGAAGACATTGTGGGGTCCACAAAAATCGGCTAAGGCGGGAACCAGAATTTGGGCAAAAAATCCTTCGGGCGTACCGATACGAAGCACTCCAATAGGGTCAGCGTACCGGTACGCATCACTCTAGTAGCCTCAGCATACCGGTACACGTACCGATACGCTAGGCTTGTTTTCCTGATTTCTTGTTGTCCTCCTCTGTTGAGCTTTCCGTCGGTTCTCCTTCACCCTTATTCATCTTCATGAATTTGAGAAGCCTTAAGATGGTTACATTATACACTTTCAACCTGCATTCATCAAATACCATAGTTGAGAACCATGAAGCACAACTTCCCATATTTAATTATAAATCCCACTTAATTTACATTGATTTGCACAAGAAAACGTATAAAATATTGTGCCAATCAGTAAGGTACCGCCCTTTGCACTCCACTACTACTAGCACCGGTCCGAATTGGGCCTCCTCTTGTGAAGCTCTGTCACCGCTGGCTATCCTCTATGTCTCTCTCCACTATGGCAGCTCGGTCGACAAGATCCCCATAATCCCGAATCTTGAGAGCCACCAACATCTTGTCTTAGAAGATTTGGTCGAACTCTTTCCAAGTGAGTACATCGGTGTTCCTCTTTTGTTTCACGGAGTCCCGCCAATGGTCGGCCTCCCCCTCGAGCAAATAGATGGCCAAACCAACCCGCAAGTCCTCGGCAACTCCCATGCCATCCGAAGTCTTCTGCACTCGGTGGATCCATTTATCCGCATCCAAGGGGTTAAAGCTTCCTTGGAAAGTAGGTGGGTGTTGGCTAATTGATTGAAAAACGTTGTTGTTCCTATGCTCTTAACATGAACCCTCAAATATGTATATGACTTATGTGTGTGGGTGAGTGTCACTCTCACTCGGATTTATGCAAGAGAAAGGACAACGGAATGGTGGTATTAAGTGGAATGAACAAAATGTGTGAAATGTGAACAAAAGTGCTCCCCAATTGCAAGGAGTCTTTCGTTTGACGTGTTTTACTAGAAAGTATTCCAAGGTCGTCTCCTCAGGGAAGGAAAGTTCAAATTTGTGAAGGTGATTTTGTGAAAAAGAGAAAATATAAAATCTTTTGTTTGTGTTTTGGAGAGTTGTGTTCTTAATGAAAATGCAATAAAACAAGTGTTGGCTAATCCAAAGGGTTCACTCTAATGGGGATGTCAATTCAACTCGAAGCCTTCCTCCAATGATGCATAGATGAATGATTGATTCGTGGGAAGCTCGAGACAAGATGAAAGTGAGGATCCAAGCATACCTCGTGACTAGTCTATGGGATATCAAAGACTCACAACCAAATAGGGGTGAGGATCCAAGCATATCCCATGACAAAAGCCTACGGGATATCAAGGACTCACCACCACGTTCACACTCAACCCAGTCAAACCGAACCACCGTACACCAAGCGGAGGAAAGAAGAAGAGTTGAAATGAAAACCACAAGGGCAGGTCTCCCTTGGATTAGCCAACTTAAAAGCTACCTAGTCATAAATCAATGCAAGACATGCATAATGTAAATGGACATAATGAAGAAATGAAGCATGGAACTTAACTTAATGCAAGAAAACATAAACTAAGAAGAAAAATATTCAATACCCATTTTAAGCTAGAAAAGAAGAAAAACTTAATACAACAATGGTGAAAGCTAGAGTAAATGATTAAACTAGAAATGAACTTGCAATAAATAACATTAAAGACTTTAAACAAAGTTAAGAAGATCCTTACAAAAGATTACAAGACATTGGAATAAAGAAAATATAAAAAATAAACTTCGAGCACTGTTCATCTTCTTCTTCCTTGAACCATTCCTAAGCATATGTAGCCACTACCCTTGCAATGTTGAATAATGTTGAGATATATGGAGTGTGTGTCTTCAATTTTCGTCCATGAGGGTCCCCTAGCTGTGAGAGCAGACCTCCCATCAATGGAAGCTGATTTGGATGGGTTACACAGGCTAGGAGGAGCTTAGCCTGCAACCCACATGGCATCCCATTCCTCTCCCATCCTCCATCAATTCCAAGCCTTCAAAGTCCTCCCAATGTGTAAGGGAGGCATGGTTGTAGGTATAAAATGTCGGGCTAGGTGTGGGAGAAGTGTAGGTGGGACCCCCAAGTAAGTGGAGGTGAGTTGTAGGAGTTTCGGGGCTGCTTTAGGAGGGCATACCGGTATTCTTACCGGTACGGTTTAGCTACTGGAGTTTGGCGTACCGGTACGCGTTAGCTGCTGGAGTTCGGCGTACTGGTACGATTTCTTCTCTATTCTGGACCACTTTTTTGTAGAATCAGCATAACGTTTGATCCCACTATTGGATTGAGCTGAAATTTGGATACAATATATAAGCCATTCAGATCTACAACTTTCATGTTTTGAACCTTTTCAGATTAGAAGTGGATCATGGTCAAAATGGAGGGAAACCGAGGCTCTACTTCCTAAAGATGTGGCAGCTGGTGCCTTTGTTCCCAAACACCAAAACCTCCTTGATTTCTTCACTTTTAAGCCTCCAAATCTTCATGTATTGTGTCCATGCCTTCACCACACATCCATCATAGTTGCAAGGTCCTAAAATCTGTCATTTAAGTTATAAATACATGCAACATCAAAAATTCAACATTAATCATAAAATCGGCTAACACTAAGTACTTAGATGCAAAAGTTGAGTTCAAATGCATTTAATGAGGCCTTCAAATATGCAATATTATGCGCTCATCATTGGCGTAGAAATTCCCGAAGGACTACCATCCTCCAATTCTCATTCTCGTTGCCTGGTACTTGGGCTAGTGGATGAGTCCCACCATTGTGGTTGTGGTTGTTGTTGTTTCCATTCTGGCTTTGCACCAGAGTGGTGAGCTCCCTCAGACATTGGTATATGTCGTTCATGGCATCAAGAGGTGGTGGCGGAGAAGGGGGTGCTTGGTCACCACATCCTTGTCCACGGCCACGTGCACGTCCTCTTCCTCCGTCCATCCTGCACATCAATTCACAATTTAGTTTCATTGATGTACACGATATCCTAAACATTACTTTATTCTCAAGCCTATGGTTCCTATAAAGCAAGACCGAACCATTTCTTTCTACCTAGTCCTATTTCTCTAGTGTAAATCCATAACCTACAGCTCCCATGTAAAACCGAAAGCCTAGGCTCTGATACCAACTCTGTAACGCCCCATAATCTACCCTGGATGGCATTACATTCTAAAACCGTTTACATAATGAGAGCACTAAAATAATACATCCATAAGAAAAATCCATTCATTATATATATATATATATATATACATATATATATATATAAATGTCTACTGCATTGTCCCCAAAAGAATAGGCACATCTAAGCCCTTACATTCCAACCAAAATCAACTAATGTAACGTAGTGGAACATAACAAAAATAAACTAGGATTTACATCATTTTCAAAAGAATATCCTAGTCTAGTGTACAAGAATGTGGTACTCTAAGCGTCCACCTAGGGATCCACACTCTCATCTAGCGGAGTCTCGCAGTATACCGGCTCTTCTACTTCCAACTCATCCTCTAGCACAAAATCTAAAATATGTAATTGTAGGGGATGAGCACGAAGCTCTGTAGCAAAATCTTCCCAAACTCAAACAAGGTTTAAAAAAATGTAAAACAGGTCAGTCTCATTTAGCAAAATAACATATATAACTTTTGAGAGAAAATCATGGCATTTAAACAGATCTCAAGTTTATACAACAGTGATAATCCAATGAAAATAGTAAAATGCATTCTTCAACAATAAACCATTGCCAAATGGTTTGGACCGGCGCATGCCGTTGCATTGTCCCATACCAATGCACCGGCTCCGACATAACTCAATCCATGTTCTCATACAGATATATAGATATATATTGGTTCATCTCATGCCATGTACGTTGATTGTTTCTCAAGAATCTACCCAACGACTATACCTAGTTCACCAATCATAATCAAATCACAAGCAATTTGGAAAAGGGCGTCAACCATACCAATGGCAGTGACGAGTCCCTTCTCAGGAAGGTATACCAACCCTAGTTCGAACTCCAGTGAATGATAGAGGTCTCATTACCAAATGACAACCCACCACATGTGTTTGGAAACCATATCATCCCCACTGGGGTAGACTAACCTCTAACACTCTACGGTGTCTTCCGATGGCAATTCAAGTCCCTCACAACAACCATACAATAAGGAAACCAACATATTCTCCATGACAAGCATATTTCTAAAAATCCCCAATTTCATCATGTGACAATTTCAATAACCAAGTATGAAAAATATAAGAGATAATCATAAACACCATTTTGTTGTTCAATATGAAACACTAAGGTTTTGAAATCAAGAATAAATAAAAATTTAGAGAAAAGTTCATCTCTTTTGAAAAACTAGGGTTTTTAGCCAAGAAGAATGATTTAATGGTTAACCAACCATTAATATTGTTTAAAGCATGGTAACATTCATAAGGATATCAAGAATGAATGATTCTATAGCATACATCTGAGGTTTAGAGTGTAAAAAGTACATATATATAAACCCTAGCCTCAATGTACGAAAAAGAGAAGAAATCCCCTACCTTGTGTTCTTGGAAGTTAGGTTTAGATCTTGGATAACCCCTTTAAACTCTTTTTCTCTTCCTTTCTTCCTCTCTTCTCTTCCCTTCTTTCTCTTTAAGGGTTTCTAAGGTTGGAGGGGCCGAAATGGAGCCAAAAGAGGCGACATAAAGTATTTATAGGGCAAAAATTGGACCATGATCGCGACATTAAACACTCAAAATTCTTTTGGCCATACCAGTACGGTACAGTATTGGTACGCTATACCGGTACGTCTAACTCTCTGGACTAGTTTGCTCTGGTACGCAGTACCGGTGCACTGTACCGATACGATTTTCCCTGTTTTTACCTTTTTCTCCGTTTTTCATTTCCAATTCCTCCTAACCCTTCCAAATTCATCCCAAACCTCTCCAACACATATTTCTATACCAAACATATTTAATACAAGTTATAGGACCTAAAATTTCATATTTTCACTTGTTAAAACTAAATTTCAACTATTATTTCCACTAACCTCCTAAATCTCTACTTTTCTAATTCTACCAATTTCAAACATACATCACTACACTTATTGATTGGCACCTTTTTGTGTGTCTGAATTATATTATAATATTACACCCAAGTATAGGTGGTCGAATTATAGTTTTCTCGATTTTTAAGTCCAAGTATCGATCCCACGAAGAGTTAAGTAATTCTTGCTAAAAAAATTATAAAAAAAAAAAACAGTAAAGTGGTTTGTTTGGAGTAGTTTGATGTTTGATTGGTTGTGGTGTGAGCTTAGTCTAATTAACTGGATTTAATTTATTCAACAGATGGAATTAAAGTGCAATTATAATAAAGTGCGTAGATAAAGCAGATTAATTGAAAAAAATATAAAATATATCCTTCAATTTAAGGATCCCATATGCTTTATATTGGTCTTATTACGGAATTGCTACCACACATCAATCAACTTTCATTTTATTGAAAAGTCAATCGGTAGGTCTGATGTACACAATTCAGCACACACTAGCTTATTAGGCTATTGTGAAGGTAATATATTATAACACAACTGCTCATTAGGTTACGCTGGATTATAGATGTTCCAATTGACTAATTCGAGTAAAACCCGCTGGTGGTATAGACGATCCTCCAGCAACTTGTCAGGTCGGCCGATGGTAGTTAATCATAATACAACAACTTGTCAGGTTAGCTGCATTTAGATATGTCACCCAAAAAGTCAAGCCACTCAAACGGAATACTTGAATTATTCAATAGATCATCTTAGAATATATATATTGACAGTAGAACTTCCTCAGCGTTCCAGTGGAGGACTAGTCAAACTGATAGGATCACCGGGGTTATTCTAGCAGGCAATATTGTTATATATAGTAATATCATGCATTAGTGGAACTTCCTCAGCATTCTAGTGGAAGCAAAGCCATACCGATAGGATCACCGGGGTTATTCCAGCTGGCATGTCTTATATATATAATAAACATATAGATAAAACATCAGCAATTCTATAAACATATCAATATTATACATATGTTCCCCTCGCACTGGAGGATATACGAAACTACTCACGCTCCATTGCTATAGATGAGCAAGGAGTGTTAGCAGTTATCATTACAATAAAATAAAAGTACAAGATTTGGACTAAACACGGACCGAAACGTGTTCTCATTTTGTATCTATTTTTCTCTCTTTGGATTGTGTCTTGGGAGCTCTCAGTATTTTGTCTCTGGAGGAAATTCTGTAGCTGATCCGGCTTGCTGAAGAAGGAGAATATCATGCTATTTATAGGTAGAGATGGAAATAGGAGGAAGGAGATTTGCATGGCCGGTTTATGGAGGACCGTCCGGACGGTGGTAGTGTCGTCCAGACAGTGGTGCAAGTGGCTTGGCAAGTTGCAAGGCTTCCGATTCTTTTATTACACTTTAACCTTCTAGATTTTTCATCTTCTTGACATTGCTCCCTTCCTCTTTGGTTATTTCTGCATTTATCCTGCAACTTTTACCTAAAAACTGTTAAAATGAATAATTCCCGCACTAACCCTAATTCACTTTAATTACTACTTTTTAGTGCGGTTATTCTACTAATTCGACTTTTTTTTATACTTCTAATTTTCAACTAATTGATGTTAATCACATATCCACCTTTTTACAACAATTATTTACTTATATCTATATACATATATAAAAGGAAAATGCGGGGTGTTACACAAAACCACTCGAATGAATACATTCAGATATTTGTGGGCCAATGAATGTCACTTTAGTTGGAGGTAATCATTACTTTCTCACCTTTATTGACGATTACAGCTAAAAAACTTGGGTTTATTTTCTTACAGAAAAATCTGAAGTATTTGGATGTTTCAAAAAATTTAAGGCTTTGGTAGAAAAATAATGTGGTTTTGTGGTAAAATTTTTGCATACCGATCGAGGTGGAGAATACATTGACGAATAATTTGAAGATTTTCTTAAAGAAAATGGCATCCAACATCAATTTACTGTTTGGAACACTCCTTAGCAAAATGGGGTTTTCGAAAAAAAAAATCAAACTATTGTGGACTTGGTTAGAAGTATGTTAAAAGCAAATAGAGTTCCTACTCTTTTTTGGGCTAAAGTTGTGGGTTGTGCTATTTATCTTTTGAACAATGTCTCATCCAAAAGTGTTACAAATACGAATCCTCAAGAAGCTTGGAGTGGACACAAACCGAGTGTTGGGTACTTGAGAATTTCAAAAGTGTTGCATATTCACATGTGTTAGATGAACAAAGGAAGAAGTTGGATAAAAAATCTAAAAAATGTATCTTTGTCGGGTATAGGGAAATTTCAAAGGCTTACAAGTTTTATAATCAAATCACCAAGAAACTTATTGTTAGTAGGGATGTGTAGTTTGATGAAGAAGAAACTTGGAATAGGGATGGAAATGATGAGTCCAGAAATTCAAGTTGAGTTGAATTCGAATAAGAATTCAATGACCAAAATGTTGAGGTTGAAGGGAATGAAGAAATTAGTACTCCTCCAACTTCTCCACTTCCTACTCATCTACATTCTTCTCCGTCATCATCATCTTCAAGTTCAGGTAGAAGTGCTGCCCTTGTAAAGACAAGAAGCATAAGAGAACTCTATGGATGTACCAGCAAAATGTTAGAAGAAGACTTGGCTAATTTTTCTTTGTTTGCTGACGCCGACCCAATCAATTTTGAGGAAGCTTCTAAAGAAGATAAGTGGAGGCTAGCCATGGATCAAGAAATTGAGTCAATATATAAAAATCACACTTGGGAGCTTGTGAATATTCTAAATGGGAAGAAGATAGTTGATGTGAAGTGGGTGTACAAGAAAAAATTGAATGAAAATGGTGAGATTGATAAGTTCAAAGCTCGCCTTGTCATCAAGGGTTTCAAACAAAAATATGGAGTTTATTTTTCAGAAGTGATTGCTCCGGTTGCTCGTCTTGAGACAATTCAAACGGGGCTAGCATTGGCATCTTAAAAAAGTTAGAGAGTTTATCAATCAACCCCAAGGTTATGTGAAGGTTGGTGAAGAAAAGAAGGTTAGTTGTTTTTGAAAAAGGCACTTTATGGGCTAAAGCAAGCACCAAGAGCATGGTATTGTCGTATTGATGACTATTTTAGGTAGAACAATTTCAAAAGGTGTCCATTTGAACATACTGTCTACATCAAAGAAGGTACGCATGGTGAATATTTGATCGTTTGCTTGTAAGTTGATGATTTGATTTTTACGGGAACTAGTTCAAGTATATGTGGAGAATTCAAGAGAGCTATGATGCAAGAATTTGAAATGACCGACATGAGACTTCTCCATTTCTTTCTTCACGTTGAGTTTAAGCAACAAAAATGTGGAATTTTTATTTGTCAAGAGAAATATGCAAAGGACGTGTTGAAGAAATTTTGGATGGAGGGTGCTAAACCAACAAGCACTCCAATGGAAGTTAGTTTGAAGTTGAGCAAATTTGATAAATAGGACAATGTTGATGGTACACTTTATCAAAATCTTGTTAGTAGTCTCATGTATTTGACTACAACTAGACTAGATCTTATTTTGTCGGTATGCATGCTCAGTAGATACATGGAATCACCAAAAAGAAGTCATTGGGATGCTGAAAAGAGAGTTTTGCGATATTTATGTGGTTATGTTAATCAAGGTATACTTTATAAAAGTGTTGACGACTCGAGTTTGGTTGGTTATTGTGATAGTGATTGGGGTGGAAGTGCTGATGACTGCAAAAACACTTATGGTTATGTTTTTAGCATTGCCTCATGTGTTGTTTCTTGGCCATTAAAAAAGCAATCAATTGTGACTCTTTCTACAACAGAATCTTAGTATATTTCACTTGCCTTGGCATCTTGTCAAGCTCTTTGGATAAGATGGATCTTAGAAGAACTCAAGCATCAACAAGAGAAGGGGACAACGTTGTTTTGAGATAATAGTTCAACTATTTCAATCACAAAAAACCCAGTTTTTCATGGCAAAAGCAAGCACATAAGGATCAAATTTCATTTCATCCGTGACTTAGTTAAAGACAGAGAGATTATTGTCAAGTTCTGTTAGACTCAAGATCAACTTGCAGATATCTCTACAAAGGCTTTGATGAGTGATACTTTCAAAAAACTGAAAGAGAAGCTTGGGATGGTAGTTGTCTAGCTTAAAGGGGGTTGTTGGAATTCTAAGCAATACAACGTACTTGTCTATTGGCATTTGAAGGATTTTACTTTGGTAGCTAGGCAATATCTATTTCACACATGGTTCATGTTTGTAAGTGGTACATGGATATCACTCAAGGGTTATTCATGTATAGAGTCTAAGAGTTGTTCATGAATCTATTAATTGTCTAGGTTCGTGTACTTGCACAAGTGTTTGAGTCATTTTTAAGTTTTTTTGTCACCATTTCCATTATTTATAAGAGACTATTCAATCAAGAGCACAATTTCTCTTTATCATTATACTTTTTTGATCCAACAAAACTTACTTTTTGTAGTGAAACACGTTTTATTAATTAATAGGAGTTTAATTTTTTCCATTTTATTAAGAATCTATGTGGGCAAAATGTTTGTATTGTATTCGATATATGGTATGCATATGTGTCTTATATTTTATATTGTAGATAATTTGGTGTGTAGAGTTCAGCTTATGCATAGAAGACTAGATTATTAGTTCCTTGTATAATATGAATATAGGTTCACAATCCTAGATGGAATTGGACACACCATCAATATGATTATACTGTAATATTTTGGCGTAGTCTGTCTTGACTATAAGAGACTATTTGATGTCTCTGATTATTACATTAGTACACTTTGTGTATTTAACAAACTTATGCTGAGGTTATTATCTTTTACTGATTGAATAAGATAATAAATACCTCATGGTTATTATGATTGCTTATAATCTTAATCCCAAGATATTTAATTGACAAGTGCATATAATGATTGTCATTTTAATTCATGAAAGAATGAGATTCATATTGAATCAATAAGCTCGGTGAATTGGAAGACGATATTATTTGTATGGTGAAAATTAATTATTAAAGGAAACCACATCCTGGAATTTAAATCGGTTAATGATGTCCTCTCAAGGAAAATCATAAGTTTTGTTCATGTTAAACCCTGCATGTAGATTTAATTATCCGACATAACAAATAAGTTGAGTGATGGGGTCTCAAGAAATAAAAAAAAAGTCAATTAAATATAATTATCATTAATTTATTTAATTGATGGACATATGTAATCTTAAACATGGAGAGGTTGTTAACTATATAATAATAAGGAGCTTGAAACATAATTTTTTAGATAAGGCTCAGGAGATCAATATTAAGTTTTTAGTAGACTAACTTATTATAAATGGACTACAGGATGTTTGTTTTGGGTTGAACATATGAATTCTAGACCCATTGGAAGTTCGATCCTTATTTCTCTTAATGGTTTCTGTTGTAGCCTATATTTAGACGACTTACTAGTGGACTAACTTATTACTCACCTTTTGAGGCAGGCTGAGAGAGAAAAAAATAGAATTTCGGAAGTCTTTGCAACCCACTCTGCATCCGAATTTTGGCGTTGAAGGATATACAGCAGCAGATCGTAAAGTTCATTGAGTTGTTTTCAGCATCTGTTTTTAAATTTTGTGTTCGTGCTAAGATGAGATCAGTTCAAAGTGATCTCAAACGTAAACTCTAGTTCCGCTTTGTAGGGTTTTAATGAAGATTTTTTTTATTTGACACATACACGCTGTCAATGATTCTTGGGACTTTTGGTCAAACACTCCATACTCAAACACATATAATCTTGGATGGCAAAACCATCATAATTTTATTTAGAGGAATGGAAACACTTTTATACCTAATTCATCTGTACCATATGCCTATCCCATCCAACAAAACCAAAATTTTTCTGGTCATTCCGTTTACAAGTTTTTATTATCCCAATAATGCACGATAAGAGTTTTCTCAAAACCTGCCACAAAAAGGTTTTGGCCT
>JAHQCQ010022746.1:0-11401 GCA_023539305.1 Ilex asprella | reverse complement strand
ATTTATAAGAGACAGGTCGTACACAGTTTTAACTCATGCAGGCCTGGAATAAAAAAAAATATTTTTTTTTGGGTTAAGTAAAAAAAAAGTATTTTTTTAAGCCATATACAGTTTTAACTCGTGCAGGCTAGGAGTAAAAAGTTTTTTTTATAAAGTAAAAAAAAAAACTTTTTTTTTGTTAAGCGGTACACAGTTTTAACTCATGCGGCCCAGGAGTAAAAAGTTTTTTTTTTGTAAAGTAAAAAAAAAGGTTTTTTTTTTTTTTTTGTTAAGAAGTACACAGTTTTAATTCATGCGGGCCAGGAGTAACATGCAGTTTAGGTTCATGCGTAAAGGAGCGCTGCTTGCTTTTAGGGATAAAAATATTTTAGAAATTTTCCATTGATTGGGCCAACCCTCAAGCCATCTTTGTCAACAATCTTGTATGCGCCGTTGGTGTAAACTTCTTTCACCACAAATGGACCATCCCATTTCGGCATGAATTTTCCACTGGTGCAATGCGGAATGACAATGGGTCTTCGAATTGCAAGGACTAAATCTCCTATTTTGAATGATTGGACACTAACTTTCTTATTGAAGGCTTTGAAATTTCAGGTTTTGTTGTGCATCTAGTCTCTTCTCGTCAAGAGCTTCCAGCACATCTAAACGTAAATGAACATTTTCTTCATTTGTGAGTTCTTCTTGTAAGGCGATCCGCAGTGAGGGGATTTGACGCTCCAAAGTAAGGACAGCTTCAACACCATATACAACGGAATATGGAGTAGTTTGTGTTGGAGTTCGGTACGTTGTTTGTTAAGCCCAGAGAGATTCACTAACCTTTTAATGCCAATCTTTCTTTGATTTGAAGACAACTTTCTTCAACAAATTGCACAAGGGCTTATTGAAGGCTTCTGCGAGTCCATTGGCTTGTGCGTTGTAAATGGATGAATTATGTTGTACAAATCCAAATTTGATGCAGAGCTTGGCCATGAGGCTATTGACAAATGGTTTTTCATTATCAGTAATAATGTAACGAGGTACACCATATTGATATATAATATTTATGCGAATAAAGTTGACGATATTCTCTTTTTTCACTTCTTTAAGAAGAACTGCTTCCGCCCACTTGGAGAAATAATCGATTGCTGCTAAGATGTAAAGATGTCCTGCTGACGATTTGGGAGTCAAAGGTCCTACGACATCAAGTCCACAATGTATTAAAAGGTCATGACGTGATTGTAGGGTGCAACGGTTTAGGTGGCTGATGAGTGAAGTTGGCATGGAACTGACAAGCTTGACATTTCTTAGCGTAGTTCATCGAGTCTTGTACCATAGTGGGCCAGTAATACCCCATTCTCTTTTTGCGAAAATGTAATTTACGCCCTGATTGATGAGCACCGCAGATTTCAGAATGAGCTTCCTCGAGTGCTTGAGCAGCTTCATTTTCATCCAAACATCGCAAGAAAACACCATCAAATGAATGACGATAGAGAATGCTTTTATAATAAATAAAGCGAGAAGCTCTCCGTCGTATCTTGGTTCTATGACGTAGGTCATCCGGTAATTTTTCATACTGCAAATAGTCAATCAGAGGTTGCCTTCAATCTTCATTTTCAACTTGTACTACTGAAATGGTAGTAACTTCCTCTATTTTAGGGAGTAGCGGAGGTATTACCCATCTTTGACAAACTGAAACTGAAATTATTTGGTAATAGGGTTTTGTAAGCACAACAGCAAGAATGGCAAGAGCATCAACATACTTGTTTTCACCGCGTGGTACGTTTTCAATGGTGACTCGATTAAACTGCCTCATAAGTTGAGTTGCATAGTGACAGTATGACATCAAATTTGGTTTACGAACATCGTATAATCCCAAAACTTGATGAACCACCAGTAGTGAGTCTTTATAAATTTTTAATTGAGAGAGCTGTATATCAAATGTCATTTCTAAGTCAATGATCAAAGCTTGGTATGCTGCCACGTTATTAGAGCAAGACTTCGTCAAGGTAATTGCATATGACAATACTTCGTCTTCAGGGGTAATGAAAACCACACCTGCGCCAGCTCCATATCTTCGAGCAGCACCATCAAAGTATAACTTCCAAGACAGTATGAAGTCAGTGAAGAAAACTTCTTCATCTGGCAATTCTTTTGATAGCTCCCAATCTGTAGGGATCGGGTGATTTGTAAGAAAAATATCTAATGCTTGTCCTTTGATTGCCTTTTGTGGAATATAAACTATGTCATATTCAGACAATAGAAGTGCTCACTTTTTCAACCTTCTCGAGAGAACGGGTCTTGACATTATGTACTTGACAGGATCAGATTTTGAAATAAGATGAACAACATGTGCCAGCATATAATGCCTCAACTTCTTTATAGCAAAGACTAATACAAGACACATCTTTTCAACAGGTGAGTAGTTCAATTCTGCACCTACTAATGTCCGACTCAAATAGTATAATGCGTTTTTCTTTCCCTCATCATTAACTTGCGCTAAGAGTACTCCTAATGACTGTTCTTGGGTAGCAATATAAATGATCAACGGTTCTCCTTGAATTGGCATTGCGAGGATCGGGGGATGAATGACATATTGTTTGACACTTTCAAAAGTATTCTGACAAGCACCGTCCTATTCAAAAGGAACACATTTCTTCATTAGTTTATTGAACGGATGACAACGTCCGACGAGATTTGAGATAAATCTTCGTATATAGGCGAGCCTTCCTTGAAGACTTTTCAGGTCATGCTGATTGTCAGGTTCTGACTTCTTTAAGATAGCCTCTATTTTTGACTGATCAATCTCGATTCCTCGATGTCTGACAATGAATCCGAGGAACTTGTCAAAGGTAACCCCAAAGGCACATTTTAAGGGGTTCATTTTTAGTTGATATCTCCGAAGCCATTCAAAAATGTTGCGCAAATCATCAAGATGATCTTCGCGCCTTTTTGTTTTTATGACCAGGTCATCAACGTAACATTCAACCTTTTTTGTGTAGTATATCATCAAAAATATTTGGCATTGCATGTTGATATGTGACACCCGCATTTTTAAGTCCGAAGGGCATCATCTTGTAGCAGTAAACTCCATTGGGGGTTCGAAATGCAGTGAGTTCTTCGTCCTTAGGGTCCATTCGAATTTGATTGTATCCAGAGGAACCATCCATAAAAGATAAGACCTCATGTCCCGTGGTCACATCAATCATGAGTTCGGTAATTGGCAATGAAAATTCATCTTTCGGACATGCTTGATTTAAATCTATAAAATCAACACAAACTCGAATTTGTCCATTCTTCTTTCTGACAGGTACATATTAACAATCCATGTTGGATATTTGACTTCTCGAATGAATCCAGCATCTATCAACTTATTGACTTCAACTTCGATTTGTGGGACTAGTTCCGGACGGAATTTTCATTGTGGCTGCATAATGGGGCTAGCACCGTGTTTAACAGCAAGATGATGAACTACAACTTTGGGATTAAGCTCTGACATTTCTTTGTATGACCATGCAAAAACATCTTTATACTCCTGTAATAGTTTAAAGTACTCATCTTTCTCTTGAAGTTTCAGAAGAGCACTGATGAATATTGGTCTTGGATCATCTTTCATTCTCATATTCAATTGTTTTAGATCATCAGCAGTGGCTTGTCCTCCTTCTTCAAATGTCGATGGTGCTGGTTCGGGCTCATCATCAAAAATAGAATCTTCTAATTCTGAAGTTTCATCAATAGTCACATGATTCACAGAGACAACTTCTATCTCAATCTTGACTTTATTAATTGGTAAGGAATAAACATCCCTTGAACGTACCTGATCCAAATTTTAAAAAATGATGCAAATTCTCGTATTTCCATACTTCCTTCTGACAGGTACAAAATTTCCAATCCATTGCTTTCTGAATGAAACTAGATTTGACCAACGTATTGAATTTAGCTGAAAATTGTAAAATTAATTTTTGACATAATCACTGCAGTGAAAACATATTAGAGAAAATGTAATTTGTAATAGTGGAATAGATGATTGCATCATTGTGGTCAATATCTTCATGGTCATTCTCAATATTTGCAACCGTTTTTTGCCCCCATCCTTCATAGGTGATCAAAGTTTGGTTGGATTCATCTATTGAGGATAATTCTTCAATATCAAATTCTTCTACTATTGTTTACTCAACGGTGACATAGTTCACTGAGATGGCTTCTTCCTCGATGTTCTTGGTATGCACTATTTTTTGTCTTTTCTTATCTTTTTCAATCAAGTCTTGGGTGGATATAGGATTATTAGGATTAACAGCGTCTTCTTGAGATACATTTGCAAGCTTTGGTATATGATGTCTGTGTCCTCTCCGTTGTCTCTTGACCTGCTTGGAAAAGTTTGATACATTTTGGTCAACAGATTATCCAAGACGTGTGAACACTGAAGCTTTTTGTGAAGATTTTGAGGAAGAACTTCCTCGCTCAATCGATCAAACATTGTGCCTCGAGTATTTTTTTTACGAAGCCGATCAAAAATAGAAGCACGAGAGTGTATGATCTCTTCATCCTTATCCCACCTAATCGATCAAATAATGTGCCTTGAGTATCTTGATTACCCAGTCGATCAAGAATAGAAGTATGAGATTGCATGATCCCTTCATCCTTACACTCAAATATTTGTATCATAATAGGATTTGATGAAGCCTTCTTTAACTTAATTGGAATTGGTGTGGGATAATATCCTATTCTGAATTTATGTTATGCAGAGGTATCTCTTTTAGCGATCTTTTGTGGTATCACCGACTCATCAATTTTCTCCCTTGAAAGGACTAGATCGAGTTTCTCAAGTTGGCGTGTTTCACCTTTACCATAACCTGCATTTTCAAAGAGTTTTTTAATACGAGAGTCAAACCAACCTTGTTTACAATCTTTTCTTTCTTCTACTACAGAAGATTTCGTGAAGCCTTTCAGTGGTGGGTCAGATATCGTCAACTTTGATAATTGTCTTATAGGTAAGGTCATTTCATTCTTTAAGTGCTTGATGTCATCTGTTGATAATTGTTCTTGTTTTTCTCTTGATAGTTTGATCTTTGGTATGGTACTAGGAAGTGCCTCCGTGATAAGCTCGGCTACAGAGTAGAACTTGGCATCTGTAAAGTGAGATTCTTCTATTGTGAAAGGTTTAGTCTCTGCAATGACTTGTCTCACTTCTCCATTATGATAATATTTGAAACATAGGTGCAAAGTTGATGGCACAACTCCTGTCTCATGTAACCTAGGTCGCCGCAATAGTAATTCACATGGAAAATAGCAAAAGACATCAATTCCACAATCTCAATCTTAAGTCGAATCATACCAATGGCACGTTGCCCCCATTGATTAAAGCCTTGAATTGTTAGTTTACTTTTTGACAACTCCTCCAAAGAGATTCCAAGCTGCTTCATGATACAAATTGACATGATATTGACAGCCGATCCACAATCGATCAAGATACGAGATATTTTATATTCTCGGATAAATCCACTCACGTAAAGGGGGTCTATTGTGGAGGAGAGATCCTAACTGTAAATCTTCATCAGTAAATGAAATTGTTG
This sequence comes from Ilex asprella, assembly GCA_023539305.1. Taxonomy (NCBI): domain Eukaryota; kingdom Viridiplantae; phylum Streptophyta; class Magnoliopsida; order Aquifoliales; family Aquifoliaceae; genus Ilex; species Ilex asprella. The sequence continues at coordinate 5,852 of JAHQCQ010022746.1, read as the reverse complement.
TCATGCAATCGGATTGACTAACTTGGTCAGCAACAGTTAAGATCTTCTTTTTAAATCTTTCTGGGTTGATCAAAGTTTGTACCAACATTTTTCGGGTTTCTTTGGGTAATTCAAGTGCATCAGGGAGACTTAGATTTGATGGAATTTCTTTGAACCTTGCAATCATTTCTTCTTCGTCTATCGATACCTCTTTCTGAGCATTTTTGGCATCTGAATCTTTATTTTGTGGAACATCAGTTATGCATTTTCCTTCACAAGCACTGATTACATAAGATGTCATTGATTCCCTTGTAAAAAATTACTTAGGAAAATATTTCATCAATGTTACAGGTGTGCGATAACATAACTTATAGTCTTTATCATCAATGGTTGTCAGCTGGGAAGACATTCTTCTTTTTCCTCCATGTCTTCAATTTTGGCGAGAATGAGATCCTCTCTTTGTTTTGGGTGTTTTGGCTTGTTAGTTGCAGGAGATGAATGTTGTAGCTTACAGAATCATCCAAAGAAGGCCACCCACTTGGTTTGAGATCCAAAATAGGTGCCCCAACATGAAATCTGAGTCACAGTAGATTAGATGACTTTGTGTTAGTAATCGAGGTTCGGTATTTATCCTTTTTACTGACAAAGGTTGACCAACCATCCCCGATCTCATCTTCTGATTCAGATGATGATGTCCAAACATCTAGATCATCTGTCATAAGTTCATAAAGCGTTGGAATGTTAGGGTTTTTATACTTCGGCATACCTGGGTATGCATACACCGTTGTTATCTCATCATCAACAATTAACTGTACTTGCACAGCTCTTTCAGGAACAGTAACAATAAGTTCCTTACTTTCAAATGACGGTGTCTCTTCTGCAGAGATAGAAGAATTCAACAGTAGTGATGGTTCTTCAGGATGTATCAAAGGTGATGATTGTGTTCCTTTGTTTGGAATTGGTATAGGGTTGAAGGACCCAAAAGTGACCATTGTCACATTTACAGCTACCATTTTTTCGCTCAAATCGAGCTTAATTTTCTTGTCATTCAATAAACAAAGAATCTCTTCTTTCAAGATAAAACATATTTCAAGGGAATGACTAATAATCCGATGATATTTACAATACTTTGGATTATCAATCATTCCCGATTCTTCTGGCCACTTGGGTGTTGGAAGCTCGATAAGTTTTAACTCGAGTAGTTGATCAAAAATATCTGATACTTCATCATCAGTGAAGGGATATTTCTTCTGTTCAAGTTCTTTCAAACTTGGTATTGTCTTCTTTTGAGTCTGATCTTGATTAAATTTGACTAGGAAGTCTGTCTTTGACTTTTTATCAAAAATCTTCATCGGTGTAGTGGAGATTGCCAAAGATTCTTTTAATTTTAAGGCTTTTACATCTTTCTTTACGTCTTTCTTTTCACGAGGGTTACTGAGAAAGTAACTTCCGTGCCTGAAAATTTAAATTTCCAAGTCATGGGCTCGTGTTGCAAGTTCTTCAAACGTATGAGGCACGTTTCCTTGGAGACTTTAGAGTAATCCCCAATGCATTCCTTGGACACACATATCAATCGAAGAGGCTTCACTAATGCGTTTTTTGTAATTGAGAACAAGACTCCTCTAACGTTCAATCTAATCAAAACTATGTTTGTCTTTTCTTTACTTTGTTCCTGCAAGTTCAGGAAAACTTACCATACGTCGAGTGCTGTAGAAACGAGTGAGAAACTCTCATTCAAGTTGGTCCCAACTGTCAACAGTCCCAGCAGTTAGATTAGTGTACTAGTCAAACGCAGCCCCTTTGAGAGAACAAACAAATTGTTTCACCATCATGTCACCGTAGGTACCAACATTATTGCATGTTTTAATGAATTGTGCAATATGTTGTTTTGGGTTGTCTTTCCCATCAAACTGTTGAAACTTTGGGAGTTGGTAACCTATTGACATTTGTATCTCGTCAATTCGTCTGGTATATGGTTTCGCAGATACCAAAGACGACTGGGGAGCTCCTCCATACTAGGCTCGAATGGTATCAGCAATCATATGTTGAAGTTGTTGGACAGAGAGTGCGGCAACAGACATTTGCGAAGAATCTCACATAGCATTTTGTGTCATGGCTCGATCATGTTGCTCTTGTTTTTGTTGTTGTTCTAAAAACTTTGGATTTTCGGGCATTTAAGTACCAGACAGACTGGGAGTTTCTTGAGTGCTTCCTTTTGAAGGTTCTTGTAATTCATGCCGGTTCATGAGTATGGCAATTTGCATTTCTTTACCTTCAAGGGTCTTGGTCAACCTCTCGACTGTAGCAGTGAGTTGTTGAAGATGTTCTTCAGATGAAGTGGCTTCCGTCACCATCACAGGCATAGGCATATCAGAGATCGAAGAATAATCACCCCATTTCTGCTTAGGAGAAATCTCAGAGTAAGATTCAGTCCTCGAACCTGTGCTGAAGTGTGTGTCGGGCAAAGAATCATCCATCTCTTCCTCCAAATCGGCCGAAGAATGGGCAGGTTGTCTCTTTCTGGTTGAAAGAGCCTTCGTTTTGCTTTGTCTAGATCGATGCTCCATTTGTGGCAAAAGTTGAGATTTACCTACCTTTGTTCTAGCACGAGTTGTTGGAATTAACTCCTCGATTAGATCCGTTGACTTTTCGGTGGGAGGAATCACGATGTCTTTGATTGTCATTGTTGTTAGGCTTGTTGAGTTTTTTACTTAAGAGATGAGAGGAAGAGAGTGTCCCACTGGGCGTGCCAAAATTTGTAACAACAAAATTTCGTGAATGAATTAAAACAAAATAAGGTCAAGTTACAATAGTCAATTTGATTGACTTTAAGTAAAAGAATGTAGTGTTGACTCTCTTCGGCGTGCTTCTCACGTGCACTATCCTCTGATTTTCAGTGAATTTGGTGAAGATGTTGAATTGGTGAAGATGATGAATTTGGTGAAGATGAGGGTCTGATTGACGTATTTCTCACTCTTCAATTGGTGGTGGCTTTGATGAATACAAGAGCTGGATCAATGTATCTCTCACTCTTCAATTGGTTGTACCGTTCTTCGTTTGGAATGACTTAAAGATGACTTGCGTTTTTTATGAAGAAGGACCTTGGCGGTGTGTTCTTCTTTCTGAAGATGAACTTGCAAGGCTTTAAGGCTTTAGGGAACTTCAAGCAGAGCTTCGCCGATCTTCTTTTCTCCTTGACTTCTTCTCCCTTTTTCTTTTTTTGGCCTACCCCAAGACCTCTATTTATAGTGGTAAGAGTAATTATCCATATAAAGGTATTTTACCTAAATATCCTTATGTGAACTTTAGGTAATGGGCTACCCATAAATTTGTAGGCTTTAGTGTATAGAATTTAAGTACAACCCACTTTGCCTTTTAAAAGTTTATTTAATTTGGGCTTATGGAATTTTAGTCCATTTTAATTTAATTTAACAAGCATGCTTAATTGTATTTGGGCTTGTATTATTTAGGTTATAGAATTTTGGCCTAGTTTAAGCCTTATTAATTAAATTTGGGCTTGTATTATTTAGGTTATGGAATTTAGGTCCAACCCAATTTTATTTATCTAATTAATTTGAGCTCAATTATAGGCATTATTTGTTAAATTTTTAATGTCTACAAATGTCATTTGCAATCACTTTTTTCTAAAAATGTCACTTTAACCAACGTTTTAGAAAAAACTTTAATTTTTTAAAAAGTCACAAAAACGTTGGTCTAAACAACGTCTTTATAAAGAAGCTGCATTTAGCTTCTTAAAAATATTGGTTAAACCAACGTTTTCATGCTTGTTTTTTTATATAATTAGGGAGAATTATATTTTAATTCTCTGAAATTTGTCACTTAATCACTCAAACTCTCTAACATGTGAAATATTACACATAAACTTTGTAAAGTTTGTACCCGCATAACGTTTAGACCCTTATTGTAAATATATTCCTTAATAAATTATATTTAGACCCCTTAAAATTTGTATGCATATAATATTTAAGTTTAAAAAATAGTATCATTGTAGATATTATAATTCTATACTAATTAAGTTTTTTTTAGAAAAAAATGAATTTTTATTTTTGATTTTATTACAATAAATGATACAATTAATCATTAATTTTAGTTGAAAATTTTAAAATATCTGACATTTTATCTTTAATTGTAGTATTTTTTGTCGAAGTATAATATTTTAAACTTAAGGAATCTCAGTATTATATGCGTACAAACTTTAGGAGGTCTAAGTATAATTTATTAACAAATATATTTACAATACGAGTCTAAGTGTTACGCGTGTACAAATTTTAGGGATCTAAATATAATATTTCAAATATTAGAGAGTTTGAGTGATTAAGTCACAAACTTCAAGGAGTCAAAATATAATTATCCTTAATTATATAAAAGACAAGCATAAAAACGTTTGTTTAACCAATGTTTTTAAGAAGTTAAAAGCAACTTCATTATAAAGACGTTGGTCAGACCAATGATTCTGTGATTTTTTAAAAAATAAAGATTTTCTTAAAACGTTGGTTGAAGTGATGTTTTTAGAAAAACATTATTTCAAATGAGGTCTTTTTGGTAAAAAAATGTCATTTCAATTGATATTTTTAAAAGTACTTAAATTTTAAAAATAATTTGAAAACGACCTTTTTTAAGTATAAGTTTAAAAAAAACCATGGGTCAGCATAAAAGCACTTTGGGTGAGAGCACTGGGTTCTTTGAGAATCCGATTCTTTATTCTCTTTGCCACTAACAATCCCGAATCCATTTGATCATTCTTGTGTTCTTTATTTTTTCCACTGCTAGAAGAGGCGTTTTAGTGAAAAAAAAATCCATAACCTAAGAGCCTGCTGGGTTTGTATCTGTAAAATATTTTTTCTATTTTTGAATATAAAAAAGAAAAGAGAAGTTGGTTGAAAAACAGAGCTTTGTATCCAGTTTAATTTATAAAAACTGGGGAACAAAAAATTAGAATTTTAGATAACATTAATAACATAGTTTCGTCAGTTATGAGACAGTTTTAAAAATACGGGACGCAATTTACGATACACTTAACGGCATCATTTAAAAAGGGAAAAATTCTCTTTATCGCCAGTATCTTTCACTTTGCTTCCAACCGAGCCCGATCGATTCCTTCAAGTGGCACAAATAGACGAAAAGAGGTCCGGTAAGCTTCTAATAGCTCTTGCAAGAAAGCTCTTTTCATATGCTTTGTATTTTCTCACAGATTGATTTTTCATATTTTGTTGAGGTTTGCATTCTTCTTAAATCTGCACTATACAAATAAAAAAAGTGAAATCTATGTTCTTGACTTTGTTTTGCAATTCTTCAAAATCACTCATAGTGAGAGGAAGAATGACATTTTTATTGCATGTTCAATTTCTAAAGTTAATTTTTTGATGGCTTAGATATCGTGTGCACGCTTGTTGATGTTGGATGGAGGAAGAGAGAGGTGGAGGTGGAGGTGGAGGTGAAAGTGAAGGCAAATACGGTGTTATGTAGTGTGTTAGTGTTAGTTTAATCGAATGTATTTTTGTCTTGACTTTTCCATTGAAGTTGAAGGGATCTTCCACCAACTTTTTCCTCTCTCTTATGCAAACAGAAACAGTGAAGATGAAAACATAAGAAAGTTGTGAAAAATTTTATCCTCCATTTAGTAGGAAGGATAAAAAGTATGAGGGATATATTTTTTATTATTTTTTTGTGTTTGGTTGGATGGATGAAAAATAAAAATGACTATTTTTTTTTTGTGTTGGTTAATATTAAGGGTGACAATCGAGTCATATTATGTCAGATTCGTGCTGAGTCATTACGGGTTTGTGTCGAACATTAGTCACATTTAACTCAACTCATTTAACTAATTATGTCGTGTCAAGTTACAAGTTGAC
>JAHQCQ010022745.1:0-11404 GCA_023539305.1 Ilex asprella | reverse complement strand
TTGTGTGTTTTGTGTGAGTGTGTGTTCTGGGTTTTGTGTGTGTGTGCATGTGTGTGTTTATGTTTACTCATCATTTACCCAGAAAGTTGTAATCATTCTCATCTTTGCCTTTAAATTTTGTATTAACAAATCTCTGTTTCATGACTTCCATTGAGATTATTTCTTCATCAATTTTTTGTGGGTTTCTTGAATTTTGTGAATCATTGCAGGAAATCATCACATAGAATGAAATTGGCAAAAAGACTATCGACAAAAAGAGGAGGATGAAAAGTTCAGTTTGAAGAATATGCCAAACCTTAAAATGCAGTAGTCGATCATGTACTTGTGCACATTTGTTTTCATTTGATTTTATTACTGTAGCAATAGATAGGAAGAATAGTGGTAAGGCTAATACAATACCCTTTAAGGTCAAAGCATTCAAACAAGAAACAATGCCGTTTAACATTGAAGCATTCAATCACGGAGCAACACTTCTTTTCTAACACTTCTTTTCTCTTGAAGGAGCAAGATTAACGAGAGGCATGTCCCTCATCACCTGTATTGTCATATGTGTTATACTTTGTATATGTACCTGTATTTATGTTTTCATTTGAATAGCATCAAATGAAATTACTCCTTAGAACTGTTGTGTCATCAATTTCTCTTAATAAAATTCTAATTTTTTTTTGGCTTTTTATCAAATGATCAAATCTAGAAAATTCAGATTATTGAGGGAGGAATTTTGGTGTAAGTTATGTACATTAAGTATGTCTAATATAAGCTACTCGTTTAGTGGGGGGTGCCTGTGTCTTAGAGTTGGTATAAAGATTATATTTTTGACTAATGTTATTATAATTTGAAGTACTCCCCATGACTTGGTTCTAGATTAAAGTTGATGAGCCCAGATATAATTGGGTCAAACCCAGTAAATCAAGCAAGCCCAGATCCGCTAAAAAGACAGGCCCAGTCTGATTCATCAATTCGACCCAGTCCATAATTCAAGGAGTTCAGAAAGATAAGAGCACGTGTGAGAGAGATTATCGAGATATTCACTCTCAAAGATCAAGACTATCTTAATTGTACTTACCTTTTGTAACTATCATTTCCGAAGAATTAGTACTCTCACACTCACGTTACTGTCTCACAATGCCTATAAATTATAAGCTCTCTCCATTAAAAGGGGCATCTCACTCTACATCTACACCCCTCTACACTCTGAGTTCTACCTCTACACCTTTCTACACACAACTTCTTTCTCTCCACCTATTGTATCTCTCTCGGAACCTACTTGGATGAAAGGTCCTCAAACTCCTTTTGCTAAAGCTTTGATAGTGAATGCTAAGAGTGAAATGATGCTCCCTGTGATTTCACGTAAACGATAAACCAGTAGAGATTTTGAACGAAACTTCTGCACTATAACATATAGGACAAAATAGTTGTACTAGAATAACAGAAATCGATTTGTCCATTCCTTGAGCACTAAGTCTTATATTTGTGTACTGATTACTTTTTCAGCATTTTATTTGTGTCGTCCTAAAATAAATGAGCTAGTTACACTAAGAAACAAATATTTGTAAGCAAACAAACTAGCTAAAAATTGGTTCTAATTCTTTTAATTAGTCATGTTTATTTTATGAATATATCATAATAAGATGATATTACACATTTTTAACTTAAAAATTGCTAATTTTGTTTACTATTGTTAAAGAATTATTAAAAATTATAATTTTTAAGTTGTTCAATAATGGTAAAATAAAAAATATATTTTATTATAAACATATCTCAGCCATACCCATATCCTATTTTTTTGGGTTTTGTCGTATCGTCGTCTCCGTATCGTTCTAATATCTCGTATCCGCGCTTTCAAGCCTCCACGTAACCACCTAATCATGGGTTCCATAATCACCTCGAAGGGTGGTTTATCAACCACATAGGTTGGGATATATTTGTCCATATGGGCAGAACTTAATGCGGGTCTAATTACCCACCATTTATTAACACTAGTGATACATGACGTATTTTACACGTAAACAATTTAAATAATAATTTTTTTGTTGGATCTATGAAAATATATATTTTGTGTGTAAAAAAATTAGATGGTAAATTTGGTGTAAAAAAATTAATCTATGTTTTATTTCTTGTTAAACTTAATTATTGAAAAAAATTAAATTTAATATATATTTGATCTTAGAATCTAATTTGATAATTATATGTATATAGCAATATGATATAGATTCGTCATTGCTTCTTCATATAGATATAGGCATATACATGAAAAATGTTCTGGAAGTATATTACTCATAAATGAGTCCAATAGAATTTAGAAGTTAAATACTTATTATAAAAGAGTTTAAAAAAACTTGAAAGTCAAATTGCATATAAAAAAAAAATTATATGAAGGTATATGGATATAATTAATTTTATAAAAATTAGGCTAGTAAGTTATACTATTTGCACATGAACATATTTAAGTAATAAGTTTTTGTTAAACTTATAAAACATATAAGTTATATGTGAAATTGAATTGAATAAACAAATTATGTGCCGGATAATTAATTCTTATTTTAATTTTTACTAAACCTAATTAATAATCTATACATGTATTATACAGTAATTTGAGTTATTAGAGTTACTATTATAATTGAAGACCTAAAGCTAAAAGAGTAAATACAGCCTAGAGACCTAATGCTATATGATTAGAGTTTTGATAGGATATGAAAGGAAATATAATGACATTAATAAGGACATATGAGATATGATGGACTTAACACTATTAAATAAAGATAAAATAGAAAATTATTTTTTTTCACGCATGCTAAAATTTATAAGTAATACTAAACTAGGATTGTGTAATCTCGACTTTTGTCCCTGTACGTTTGGAAAAATATGTATATACAATCAATCAAATTCAAGGAAAGGAATATATTTATATCTATATCTATACTACTTAAAAAAGTTGGGATACTTAAAAAACATTTATATTTCACTTTTACCCTTAACTATTAATATAAAGTCAATCATATCCCCAATGTCTTTTGGTCTTCCTTTAGTATGAAACTAATTATATTTAATTAATTTTGTTAATTACCTCTAAAATATTTATAATTCATTGTCTCCCACAATTAATAAATATCAATGATTTAAAAAACACCTCCCATGCGTATTCACCAATCGGTTAAGAAGCCACACACATCGTCAGTCTCTCTGTAATTCCCTCTCTTCTCCTTCTCTCTTAAGGGCTTCTCCATACTGATCAGTTTCTACACCTTCGACCATTACTCCTTCAGAATTCAAAATTTCTTTTATTCCATGTAAATTAATTAGGTTATTAAACCTCATGCCATTAGTTCTCAAAGGCACTCCTTCATCTCTCTTTCTTCGTTAGTTGAAGTCCTCCTCCTTCACGGTAACCGTTGCTGGTGTATAACCTCTCTAGATTGGAATTCGTGGCCCTACATATTCTACAAATTAAAGGTTGTAGCAGCAATGGATGCATCAATTATGATTAGGAATCCGAATAATTGCGGCATAACAGTGTTGTTATTCATCAAGTACTCTAATTTTTTATGCTCTCTTTCTCTCTTAGACACATACTGTCAGGCTTTGCCTTGTTGAACCAATGGATGTCCTTCAATAGGTACTACGTTTTTCTTTTCATATAATATCTTTATTTTTTATGTTTGTTTTTGGTTTTTGGTTTAATAAATCAATGAAATTAGCATTTTTAAGCCACAATTGCTCTTCTCCATCACACACCCTCTTTGTGTATATGGGGGGTTAGGCAAAAGGTTGTGTATGTGCTTTGTTTGGACAAGTTTTTTGGTTGGAGTCTTGGAGATGAGCTGCTAGATATGGAAATTTGATGATAGAAATTTTTCCTTTACTCATTTTGTTCTAAAATTGCTATGCTAACTTTAATTATTATCATTCGTACTTTTAGTTTGTTGTAAAATTGTTTTGCTAAGTTGAATTACTATCTTTATTTATTTTGGTTTGAAAATTCTCATGTGAAAAACTAACTGTTTGTTGATGGTTTATTTGGTTGCTTGACTCGAGTGTGGAATTTGTGCAATCTAATTGGTGCCACTTTGTTCTTGAAAGAATCGTTTTTTTGAGTCTTAGGCGAAGACTTTACATATTTGTTAATGTTGTGGCTTATTTCTTTTGTGTGGTTTGGTTATTTTTGATAAAAACACGTCAATTCAATTCCTTTAGTTTCTTAGTTATTTTAAGAAGATAGTTTGTTGGTTAATTTGTATTTTTCAGTTGTTATCTCTAGGATATGATGAATACCTTCTTTATATCATTATGCTTTGGTTCATCATAATTAATGTGCCCTTCACTTTCGTCTTTTGCCTAGGTTTCTATTGCGATTTATATTTGAAATGGTAGAATTTTTTACCTTATTTACAATATATGCACTTATATAGCAGTTGATGATTTTGAGTTTGAGATTCAGTTGGGATGGTAAATACTGGGAGAACTACAATCTTTTTTTTAAAGAGATTATATTGTAATTTCATCACCCTTTTAAGATGCATATGAAATTTCTATTTCAATTATATTTTTTGTTGATTTATTTCAAATTGCAGGTTTATGATCTCTTTCCTAATGCTTGGAGTTCAATTTGGATTTGTCTCATTGTAGGTTTGGCAATGAATCTATTTTTCAAGGATTGAATGCAATGAAGAAATTGGATGAGCAAAAGAGGAAGGATAGAGCAGAGAGGTTTTATTTCTGCCTCCCTATTCTACTTTGACAAATTAGTTGTTGAATTGGTGAAATCTTCAGTAAATGATTTTGTTTGACTATGCTAGTTGTTTCTTAGGTTTGGGCTTATGCAATTTGTGCCTGCTGATGTAGAAGAAAAGAAGGCAGCTAGGCTTGCTAGATTTGCACCAATATCCACGACTGATTTAGTGGAAGAAGACAAAATGAAAGATAGGGAAATTAAGTATGTATCATTTCTACATCTTTGAGTTTTCTTGCTATCATGATGTTTTGTGCAATATGGAGACAAATACCTGTATTTATGCTTGAACATTTGAATTGATTAGTATTTAATTTTGTTTACAGGTTTTCACAATCGTAGTTCTCTATCGCAAGTGAAAGTCAAAGTAAACATGGATATGGTAGGGCTCTATTACTGAATTATTTTACATATCAAATGATGGACTCTTTTAAAATGTGTTTCTTTATGCACTTATTTTATGTTGTTCAGGATACAGCTAACGTGGGCAAAACAGGTGGAGTGGCTTGAACATCAAAGCTTCTTTGCTTTGCAGTTTGCAATAAGATTCGTTCAAGATATAATTTGCAGTTACCTCTTGCTTTAGTTTTTGTTTTTGGTGTTTTTTCTTACCTGACAAGTTAGTCTCATTCACGAGATGTCTTAATATTGTTCTATTTAGCAGGTTAGTACATTTTTGTGATCCCTAGCGGCATTACGCCCATATCTACTTTCTAACGTCGATTATTGGATGCATTACTCTTCAATTCTTTTTGTGAGGCATAACACAGGATTTTTGGTGATGGAGATGCTCTTTCATCCAACAACATGAAATTATAGCTGAGAACTTTTTTTTTGCTTGCAAATCTTTTAGTATAGAACTGAGATTCTCCGGTAATTATTGATTGGTACCTTAATTTTGTCTGATGACTTTATCTTCGATGCATATTTGATTTTCATGTGTTCAGCCTCTGATTCTATACGTAGTCTCATCTCAAGTTGCGTTGCTCAAGATCCAGTTGGACTCAACAGTAAAGTTAATTGTGAGTCTAACATCATTCGATCCAACGCTTTTCAGTGTTACATAAGCATCAGTTTTAGTCCTTACTTGGGTGTACTATCACAATAGATATGCTTTTGGAGATCATAGATTTTTCAGCTTTTAGGTTTTAGGTAACATTCAAGATGTGGTCCATTCCTATAATGGGCAAACAATTGTATACTTTCAAAATCAAAGCAGACATGCCTTGTGCTAATTATTTTGTAGTGGTATCTTTTGGGAATGCCCTTTTTGTGTCAATTTTCAAATTAGGGACACTAATCAAATGAACTTTTACCCCCCTGCTCTAACTTTTTGATCGGCTTGCGCTCACACCGTCTTTGTTGAGACAAGAGGCCAAGGGGCTAAGTGAATCTCAAAAGTCAAACAATTAATAAAACATAGAAAAAGTGCACTCTATAACTAGCTCCAATTGAACAAGGAGGGATCAATTCAATTTATTTGTACATTATCTCTTTTATGTTATGGAAAGCACTGATTTGGAACTTTTACGAAGACGAGTGGCCAAATAAGAAGATAAAAAAGGGACATTGTTGATAAATTTGTAGTGTGCCACTTTGGAAGGCTCTCATATGTTGTTTAAAGGTTTTTCCTCAAGTAAAGGTATAAAAATCTTGTTTTACGTACTTTACTGTTCATGCTTTGTTTTTATTTCTTGACATGAACCAGTTTAGTTGCAAATTTTTGGGTTAAAAATGATATTTTACTTTGTAGGTTCAAGAAAAAACTGTGAAGTTTAGAAAATCTGACATATTTTTTCAGTCCTAAGCATCCTCCGTAGATTGACGAGAAACTAAAGTCAGGTAAACTTTTTGGTTCATTTGCAAGGAACACCAAATGTTAATATTGTTAGGCATAAAAATATAGTCATTAATTGGGGAGTAATTACCTTGAGGTAGTTACAGATTTTTAGGTTGTGTGGCATGATAGAGTGGTTTATCTTTTGGCACATTGGATTTCACTGTGACGGGTTGCAGCTTGAAATTCGAGATGCTTCAATTATTAAGGCGCTCGAGGAGGTTTGATGAACCAAATAGGCTCAAATTAAGAAGCGATATGCAACAAGGTATTGGTTCCTCATTTTTGTGTTATAGTTGTTTTTTACGTTATTGTTCACTTGTTTATGAGTAACTTAGCCAGTCTATTGTCAACTTAATGAAGTGTTTTAAAAGTTAATTTTGAAAATTTTTGTTTCTTGTTGTTGATGGAAGGTTTTGGCAAATGAAAATGCTTAACCTATGCTATTGAATCTTTGTATTTAGCATAATCACTAATGCCATAAGCATAAGGCTTTAAATTCAGCATGTGTATGGTTATTCACTGATCTTTGTGACTCCATATTGGGAATAATCCAGAAACACATTGGTCCCGAAATAGACGTGGGATAGAGACCACATGAAGCTTTTAAAGGAAGATTAATAGAAAGAAGGGAAAGTAAAAAAGAAAAAAGGATAATAAAGAGATAGAAGAAGGAACAACTAAATGAGTTGTTCTGTAGCACAATGACTAGATCTCTCATTTTTAGAACTCGGTGTAGGGTTAGGGCTCACAATTGTTGATGTATGGTAGGGCTATTGCGATGTAAATGGCAAAAAATGGACATTGGAGTAAGAAATTCAATATGACTTGATAGTGAAAGCTTAAGGCTTGTGTGGTAGGGTTTATGCTTAATGTTGAAACCTAAAGTTTGAGTTCGGACAAGTGTTATTCAATGCCAAGTAGAATTTAATAAAGTTGTCTAGAGTTGGGACTTGAAAACCACATAGCAGTCAAACAGATGGAGTATAACTAATTCTTGATGTTTGATTCATGGTCTTTCAATGTGCTATGTTCCTATTTTATTATTAGGTGCCTTCAGTCCTTAGGTAAAATATATTTTGTTTTTGTTGTCATTTCCTTCCAGTTATGTTAACTGGCTCGGCTTGGGCCAATTTTTCACATCTTAAGCTGAGATGAATTTGGTGTAGTCTAAGGTTTACACAATATAACTGAACCTAACTATGATAGTGATCTTCACAATAGATGAAACAATTGAGTTTATGTATAATGATTTGTGGCAAACACGTGTCAAACATGGTTGAACTGGCTTATATTGGTTATTCCATCATATAAGCCTTCGCAAAATTTTAGTTAGGTTCAATTATGGTACCAAGTGTGATATATACTCATGAATATGTACCAAAGTTGATTAAATCCTCAATTTTGAAGTGCATTATTTCTTAGCTAGAGTTTTAGGAGGCTATAATTATGCAATTCCGAATAAGAAGCATTGCATGCCATATTTTCTCGTAATTCATGCATGGGGCTGATTTTTTCTCTAATGAGCTATCATGAGTGGTGCATTTTTTTAGAATATCATTTCATTCTTGACATATATCTCATGTGATAGACTGAAGCTTTTGGATTTGATTGGTCCATGGTTTTGCCATTTCACACCTAAAAATTGAAGCAGTCGCTTCAAATTTGTGCTTATTTTTTTCATTACGGAAATTATTATAATCTTGGTGTCTCTTTTTGATTAATTTGTATTGACAATATATTGTTAATGTTTCCTTAATGGCAGGAATGATGAGACTTAGGCCTTCTCGAAAACCTGAAGCATTGATTGTTGTCAAGATTTTTGATACATTTGGGCTATGCAATGAACTTGTGATCATTTCCTTCAGTAACAAATATGAAAAACATGCTTTCGACAATTACTATCAAGAAATTGTTTCAAAAATTAAATTACATGGTGTTATTTCTTTTCTCAGGGGGAGAGAGAGTCTAAAAACTATCTTATGTTAATAGGTTGATTTACAGGGAAAATGACCTTTATTTATGTCGGAGAATTGGATTGTTAATAGTAGAATTTGTTTTGGTGATAAATTAGATATTTCTTGAAGCAGATAATTTATACTCAAATTTACTAATCTTGAAGGAATTTAACATGCCAAAAAATAAATATTGTAATTATGATTCACGTGCAATGCACGTGTGTATCTACTAGTACTAAAACGTGGAGAAGAAAAATAAGCATTAAGGAGCCCACACCCAAGGACCATTTTTATTTTTTTTCCCCAATTTTTTTATGAACTACGGACCCAATTTTTCTTGCAAGGATGCCTTTAACATTTTATCCACTTAATTTTTCTCATGAATATTAACTCAAAATTCCATATTCATACCTCAACATTGAGATCCGTATGACGAGGGTATGACAAATGAAGCTTACAATTGCCACCATTATATAAGCAATGCCCCTCTAAAGCATCTTTGGCAACTGCTGCGGTAGTGACATTAGGAAATATATGCACAAAAACCCCAGCCAAAGTAGCATCCAATAAGTTGAGAGAAAAGATAGACAACATGCAAAGAAAGCAGATCTAAGTAAGTTGATGTTAATGGTCAGTAAAAGGGCATGGCATATATGCACAAAAACCCAGCCAAAGTAGCATAAAACAGCAAGACATCAATAAATGCAAGGAATAAACCAGCCAACGCCAATGTCACAGGAACAGATCCAATTTTTTATGAACTACGGACCCAATTTTTCTTGCAAGGATGCCTTTAACATTTTATCCACTTAATTTTTCTCATGAATATTAACTCAAAATTCCATATTCATACCTCAACATTGAGATCAGTATGACGAGAGTATGACAAATTAAGCTTACAATTAATTGCCACCAATATATATGCAATGCCCCTCTGAAGCATCTTTGGCAACTGCAGCAGTAGTGACATTAGGAAATATATGCACAAAAACCCCAGCCATAAGTTGAGAGAAAAGATAGACAACATGCAGAGAAAGCAGATATAAGTAAGTTGATGTTAATGGTCAGCAAAAGGGCATGGCATATATGCACAAAAACCCCAGCCGAAGTAGCATAAAGCAGCAAGACCTCAATAAATGCAAGGAATAAACCAGCCAACGCCAATGTCACAGGAACAGATCCAATGGCCCATTTTACCTTTTTACTTCTTCAGTACACTGCAAATAAATATGGAATCAAAATGAAAACCAAAAAAAGTATGAAAGTTGGCTGTGTTATGAAAGACTCTTAAAAGATTCACAAAGTGAGAGATTAAAACTACAGCCAACTCGAACATGAAGAAGATCACAACCCCACCCACCCCCCACCCAAAAAAAGACCAGATTAGAATGTTGCTTCAATTATTTTGCTATTGACCCTACCATGTATAAAATCATGCTCCAAAACACCTCAAGTAGGGAAGGGTTTCAAAAACTTTAATAAAACTTCTTCTAGACATTTAGAGAGATGTGGAACGAACTTGTATAAATAGGCTGTGATGCCCAGTATTATACACAAGAAGATAATATCGATGCAGAAATTTCGACTCAATCTCAGCTGGAACAAAACCAGAACTCCATTAATCTCAGAATGCAACCATGCTCGAGTAAAGCTAAATACAAAATGAAAATCTGTATTGAATCAGTCGCAGTTCAGTCACCTGATTAACAGGTCCTTAAGTCTAACACTGGCATTCATTAGGTCAGATGTTGCCCCGTCCACCTGTAAGACGTGAAGCAACATGCTGTGAATAATTTTACAAATCTTGCTGCAGCAAAAATTACGAGGACATGTTAAATTCTCTAACCTTAGTGTCAATCTCATCCATCAAAGGAACTTGCCTATCCAATTCCTGCAGGTGTTGTATAGCATCACGAATTAACATCCGTTTATACTGCCAAGCAATGGATAACAAAGCACAACACAGCAAACCTCGTTCACATCGTGTGCCATGCTTTTCAATGTATCCAAACCTTGGTCTTGCATAGCATCAAAGATAATCATAAAGAGAATTCAGAAACCACAGCAAAATGCAATATAAAGACCTACAAGGATATGCATGCTTGCTCCAATCAGAAGCTAGCCAAATAAACAATACACTTCTCCTAAAAAATGCATGCCTATTTCATTTTCCGCATCTTACTCTTTTCTAAATTGACTTGACTCTTCAGTTTGCTGGAAATATTCACTGCCAAATCAAGCCATTCATCTATGATACCAGTGAAGCTGGAAATTAGGTGAAGCCTACCAGAAATAAACAATCAAAAAGAAATAGAAAATTTCTATCAAATGAACCTAGTGAACCAATCACCTGAATCAAACTTGATTTCTGTACGAGAAACTGAAGCTATCCAAACTCCAGTTTGTTTAGATGCCCCTGCAGTCCCATCTGGTATGGCTTGAATCCTATCAGGTAGTGCAAGAACCAAATCATTGCAGGCAGCAAATTCTTCTGTCGAAAGCCCCTTGACCTGTAAATATAATGCATTAAAGCCAGTCCAAAGTATTTAGGAACGCTATGCAGCAAACCAAAAATTATAGGAAGAAAAACACAAAATCGAAAACATTGCAAAAATAGCCTGATCAGAAACAGAAGCCAGTGACTGGGAGACAATGATCAAGAAACATAGTGGAGGTAAGTCATTGTTATTCAGATTCAGAATAGGCAAAGTTATTTAAGAAGCATCTCAGTCTGAGAAATTCATTTTGGTACATATTCCTCGGCAACACCACATGAAGGAGCAAGCTGTCATGCCCAAGAAACAGGCAATTATCCTTGGTCCAAACTCCTAAACCCAACTTTAGCATAACACTGGTCCTTTTGAGTCCAAATGGAAAAAA
>JAHQCQ010022744.1:0-11409 GCA_023539305.1 Ilex asprella | reverse complement strand
ATACATACATATTCATTTATGACCTCTATCAATACAATTTCGATTAAAACACACTTATTTCCCTGCAGCCCAAAATATTAAGCCCAACTCGATTACAATTAGGAAAATTTAGATGTCGGTCTCCCTATATAATAGTAACATACTCAACAAAAGTAGTAACTTGAACAGTAATATAATAAAAAAAAGTAGTAACATGAATTTGAATTTTACTAATCAAATTCATAGTAACATTCTGATGTAAACAATATTGCACAAAGTTTGTCCCAAGTAGATTTAGGGCCATTAATTACGTCAGCCAACAAATTATCAACCACCACCAGCTCTTTACAACTATTCAAAGCTTCAGTTCACCAACCCTATCCTCACCTTGCCTCTTATTGATGCCACGTGTACCTAAAAAGCCTCAAACATCATCTTCAACCTCTTGTTCGTTTTACAAAAACTTTGTGCTACCTCACAAATACAATTTCTGTTTCTCCATGTTATTCAACCTGCTCAAATTCGATACTACCCTAATCTTTATGAGAAATAATTCTCCATTAAAATGAAATATCTGAAAATCGAATCAGTCTTCGATGGCAAAGTGATCAGTTGATAAACGCTTCTATCACGAACTCTCTTTTTCTGCAAAAATAATAAAAGATTTATCAAGTTTTATGAAAGTTTTCAAACCATTAAAAGTACAATATTAGGTATACATATATATATATATATATAGAGAGAGAGAGAGAGAGATTTGAATTTGAATTTGAATTTTAAATTTATGATGAAGATTTTATTGGCATATTTTAATTAACATTGAATTCAAGGATAACAATTTCTAAAGTAGAAAATTAATTTAACTTCCTTTCAAAGAAGAGTATTTTTGAGATAAAAAAAATGTGGATTTAAGTCAATATATATAATTTTAAACATGGACTTAGCCCCTTATAAGTTTCCTTGCAGGACTTATCTCCAAATAAGTACATCTAAGGGGTCTTACTTTCAATTTTCACTCACAATTAATTAAAAAAAATAATATTATTATTTAGACCATATTAGTTGATGTAATAATGTAGTTTCATGGCAGCCATTAAATTAACATCAAATTTTAATATTTGACGAGACATATAATAAATCCAATAATTATGGTAAATTAAATTCACAAATTAAATCAATAACTTATGTCCAAATACCATTGCTCAAACTTTTTTGCATACAATTTGATTTCTACAAATACTTTGATTTTTACATAGAACAATGCTAAGAACTTGGTGTGAATATAAACGTTAAAATGAAACCACAACAACACCGTTAATAATTAAATTTTTGGGTTAATTACACTAAAAGTCCCCAAAATATATAGTTTGTCTCATTTTGGACCTTAATGTTTCAATTGCATCATTTTGGTCCCTGGAGTATTGAATATGTTTCTATATAGTCCCTCATGCAGACAGTGTTCAGATTGCGAACGATTTTTTATCATAAAGTTATCACATGATATTTAAATATAGATAAAAATAATAATGTGGATAACTCTAAATCAAATTTTTACTCAAAATTTGGTTAAATACCTGCCTAAATTACACAATTTTGATCACGAGTTATCCAAATTTTGGTTAAAAGTTATCCATATTACACATTTTTTTCTTAAGAGCTACCCAAATTTGGTTTAAGAACTATTAAAATTATTTTTTTATCTATTTTTATAATGCCCCAAATACCACCCTGGACGGCGTTACATTATAAAATCATTTACATCATGAGAGCGTTAAGATAATCCATCAATAACTAGGGGTCCTTAATTTAACAAAATTCGGGCAGAGTCTCCTTTGTTCGAGAAGCTCTACCCAAAACATAACCTGTGCAATTATACTACATTGACCACACCGAGTCCATTGATCCATAAAATATTTACAATATTATCCAAAAGAATAAGCCCAAATCATGGCTACTATCAAAAGAATTACATTTGAACTTAGCAGCGGAATAAACAAAATGCTAGACTTTACATGATTGTACATAATCGTTCCTAGTCTAGCATAAAAATAAACGACATCTCTAAATGTCCCACTCGAGGTCCAAGTATCTTTCTAATGAAGCTTCTCCACGGCCCAGCTCGTTAGCACCGAGTTCCGTCTTTGACCCATAATCTGTAAAATGTTGAACGGTAGGAGGTGAGCACGAAGCTCTGTAGAAAAATCCTCCCAAACTCGAACAAGGTTTAAAAAATAGATAAAAATCGGTCTGTCTCATTTCGTAAATAACATATATCGATTTCGAAGGAAAAAAAGGACATTTAAAGTAGATCTCAAGTTTAAGTCGTAATAATAATCAAGTGAAATGATAAAGTAAATTTCACAACAATATACCATTTCTAACTTTATGTCATTTAGGCTGGGCGCCTTCCGATGCATTGTCCCATACCAATGCACCGACCAAGACAATCCAACCCATCATCCCATGTATTTTGGTTCATCTCTGTACCATGTATGTTGATTGCTTCTCATGAATCAACCCAACGATTATATCTAGTTCACCCATCACAATCACAATCACTTTAGGAAATGGCGTCTACCATTCCAATGGCAGTGACGAGCCCCTTCCCAGGAAAAGTACATTATCCCTTGTTCGAATTCTAGTGAACGATAGTGGTCGCATTACTATATGGCAATCCAAGTCCCTCACAACAATCATACAAATGAGAAAACCCAAATATTGTCAATTACTCACAATCTTAACCAATTATCATTGAAGTATCACAATTATACTATTCTCAACGTACTACAGTAATAAAGAACTAAAATATGCAAGAGATCATTTCAAGAAAATATTCATAATTTCGATATCAAAATCTAGGGTTTTGCCAAAAATTAAGATTTCTTGGAACAATAACAAGTATTAGATGAAAACATGATTTAATTAAGAACATGAATTTGAAAATCAAGAATCCATATTAATTTCACCATAGAACATGAATTTTGGAAAAATTAGGGTTTTGAAAATTCAAGAACACATATTCATTGAACCCAAACATATATTTGGCTCAAGACTATGTTCCAATGATAAGGAAACCAAGAATTCAGATATACTTATCATATAATGATCAAGAAGATGGAAAAACATACATATTTATACCCTAAGTCTCAATGAAAGAACTTGAGAAGGATCCCCTACCTTAGTGTTCTTAAAGAACTTGAGCTTTGATCCAAATCCAATGTAAAACCCTCCTTTGATCTTGTATTTTTCCCTTTCTTTCCTCTTATCTAAGGCTTCCAAGGGTTAGAAGTGTTGAAATGGGGCTAAGGGGGGCGGCCTTAAGTATTTATAGTGGAAGAGATGGTCCATATATCGCGAATCTGGAACTTAGACTTTTAAGTCACGTTCGAACGTCGTTTGGCGTTCGAACGTTAATAGTGCAACTGATTGGCTCACATTCGAACGTCACTTTGAACTTCAAACATTGGTTGCTCCTAGTACTTTTACATTTCAATCAGAAATTCGTAAGTCACGTTCGAACGTCATTTGGCGTTCGAACGTCACTAGTGAAATTGACTGTTTTACGTTCGAACGTCACTTGGCGTTCGAACGTCATTCCAGTTTCTGCTGAAACTTTAAATAAAGTTTTGGCCTATTTAGAGGTCGATTTGAAAAAATTTTCTGAAAAAACTCTTTTATAACCCTGGAAGTCTACTATCCACTGTCAAAATTTCAGACCAATTAGAAATAAAGATAAAAAGTTGTGGTCCAAATACTAGGCAGTGTGCAAAATCTTTTCTACTCAAATTTTCTCTAAAGTGTGATTTCACTCCGGGATACTTCCAAACTTCTACAACATACCCTATTTCTTCCACCAACATTCATATTTCTACTCTTATAACCACGTAGTTCATGCATACATTATTACATATATTAGTATTACTAAACAATTATATTACTATATTAAAAATGAACATATGGGGATTTACAATTTTTAAATATAACGTGAAAAGTTTATGATAAAAAATCGTTAGCAATTGTGACGTTGTTTGCTTAAAGGACCATATAGAAACATATTTAATACTTTAGGGGCCAAAATAATGAAATTAAAATATTATGGACCAAAATGAGACAAACCTTATATTTTAGGGACTTCTAGTGCAATTAACACTATTTAAACTTTAAAATGAAACCCCAACAACACCGTTAATAATTAAAATTTTAAATTTCAATATCATTATTCTTTTAATCAATGTTATCAGAACCGAACCAGATCCGATTGGCTAATTTTACCACATAAAGAAAGGAACCGAATTAAAACCATCAAATTGGCCGTTTTTTTAAAATGGGGCGGTTTGAAGTCATAAAATCTGTTGTTTTTTATTTGGGTTTGGGCCATTTGGATTTTGCCCTAAATCACTAAACAAGAAGACTTGTGCCTGCTCACCTTCGTCTCAGGGATCAGTGCTGCTGACTGCTCAGGTGGCACTCACTACTCCAATTGCTACCCTAGTCCAGATTTCTACTCAGGCGACCACTCAAGATGTACAGGAGAACCAATAGGCGGTGGACAAAGATAGATTTTGCTCTCTCTCTCTCTCTCTCTCTCTCCTGGAGACCGATCGTGATCTATTTGCCGAAAAATAATTAGAAGCTTGCCTATCAACTGAGCAATTAGTTCCTTTGACAAGTCTCTGATACAAGAATTTACACATACAGATCAGAGAATAGATATTGATTGATCCGCTGTACTAACGAAGGTTAGAAATATATTTATTGCTATATGTTCTTCGCATATTCAGAGCACATAGATATAAATCTAAGCTGCCATTGTCAATTGTCTAGAATTCTAGGGCTTTTTTGTTTGCTCTTGTTAATTATCTGGAATTCTATGGCTTATTTGTTTGCTCTATGTGTCGTTCTATTTTGTTAATTTGTTATTGCATGAAGATGCAAATTTTGATAGTTATTGCTTTAAAGTTGAAATTTGATTTTGATATTTGGCATGTGTTTTTTTTATTTAATTTTATGGCAAATTTATGTATTTTAGACATTTTTATATTTTTTAGCAAAATTATTATGTTTTATATATTTTTTTATTATTTTTTTAATTATATAATCGGTCTGACCAATTGATCCAACAGTTAAATCAATAAACTATTGACTCAATTATTTGCCACTTTGATGATGGATCTGATTCTAGATGGACTTAAAAAGTAGACTTAAAAAATTGACTTAATAATCTCAACCATTGAATAGGTAGTAAGTCTCAATAAATGCTAGGATCTACAGTGAAATCAATGATTAGAATTATCTAGTCAATTTTTTAAGTCTACTTTTTAAGTCTACTTAACATTGTTCTTGCTTTTAATTACTCTGCTCACGAGTATCTCACAAGCCTATGCTAGCGTGTAGATAATATAACTGACGTGGAGCATAGCCATCAAAACAGCGAACTGCGTGGCACTACTTTTCTCTCTGTTGCACCACGTTTCAACCATACAACTCAAAGAGATTAACCGAATACGTCCACACCACACCGCTTTCACCCAGTCACTAGCTCTCTGGCACACTATATTTAAAAGGTTTATATTTCAACTCTAGCTAGCACAATATCACCTTGAAGACCACCAAGATCGTTAAACGAATTAACTTTTTTATGCAGAGAATGGATTTAGCTTTAAGGGGTGTGGGGTTCGATGCTTCAATGATAGCAGCTATTCACGACATGCTAGACTTCGCCACCGACGACACAGGATTTGAAAGGGATCAGAGGCCCTACCAGCCGTCGCGCGCCTACGTTCGCGACAATAAGGCCATGAGAAACACTCCGGCAGACGTCGTCGAATACCCAAATGCGTACCACTACATCGTCGACATGCCCGGCGTCAAGAGGGATCAAATCAAGGTGCAGGTTGAGGACAACACACTCGTAGTTAGCGGGGAGCGGAGGACAGAGAAAGAGCACAAAGATGGAGCTAGGTATATTCTGAAGAGTGTCAAGTACTCAAGTTATTTTGTTGATAACTGTTCTTATTTCAACAAACCCAAATGAGAAATTTATATACGCGTTACAGTTGTAACATGTGAAAATAGAGATTGAATTAAATTGGTTACTATCTTCCTTGATTGATTTTTGGATATTTTTCATGAATCAGTTTTTTAATGTTCTTTGATTGATGCGATTTGATCTTCATTGTCATTCGTTTTTTTTTTAAAATCAAGCCTCAATACTTGACATCATATATTCAATAGGTTTATTAGCATGGAGAGGAGGCATGGCAAGTTGATGAAGAAGTTTTTGTTGCTGGAGGACACCAATAAGGATGCGATTTCGGCGTTTTATCAGGATGGTGTGCTTACGGTTGTGGTCGAGAAGCTGCCGCCGCCAGAGGCCAAGAAACCGAGGACCATTGAGGTCAAGACCGGCTCGCACATACCACAGAGTCAGGAAACAACGGGCAAGGAAGGTACGACTGGCTTTTACGAAGCACAAGCTCAAGAAGCACAGACACTTGGCCAGGAAGTAAGGACTGGCTAAGGGGTGAGTGTTATGTCAGATAGTCTTGTTAGGAGGAGCTTAGGGGCTACTAGTCTTGCCGTTTAAGTTTAGTTGTTTTGTGCAAATATGCACGCGTCCATGGAGTATGTGTTTGCTTGTAAATGATCTTATGGTTTTGGGCAGGGCCTACTGTAGAATAGCCTGTGTATATGGGGAATGATAAATAAATCTTCAGTTTAATGCGCTTTTCTTTTGCTTAGGTGCAATTCTACATGGACTTAAAAAGTAGACTTAAAAAATTGACTTGATAATCTCAACCATTGATTTCACTGTAAGTCCCAGTATTTATTAGGACCTATTATCTATTCAATGGTTGAGATTATCAAGTCAATTTTTTAAGTCTAGTTTTTAAGTTCATCTAGCATTACTCAAACTTAAAACCCAAACATACATATCTTTGAATGAGTGTGAAATAAATGAAACTCACTGAAAAAATTACTAAAACTCACTAATTTCGTTGAGTTATAATTTTTTAAATTTTGTAAAATTGCTCTTCAAAAAGTGGTTGTTCATGACTTCATTTATAACTGGCAAGATCGATGAATTTAACGTCAACTGAGCAAAGAACAATGATATATGGACTTAAAAAGTAAACTTAAAAAATTGACTTGATAATATCAAGCATTGATTTCACTGTAGGTCCTAGCATTTATTGGGACCTATTACCTATTCAATGGTTGAGATTATCAAGTCAATTTTTTAAGTCTAGTTTTTAAGTCCATCTAGTATTACTCAATTTTAAATTGAGAGGTTTAGGGCCTGTTTGCATACCTCTCCGGAAAAAGTATTCAAAAAAATATTTTCAAGAATAGTTTTAGAAAAGTGCATTTTATTTTTTATTTTTTATTTTTTATTTTTCTTGGTTATATATGATTTTAAAAAAAATTTAAAAGATAAAAATAGTAAAATATATTTTAATGCTGATTAAAAAAATATAAAAAATATGGGATATAGTTTGAATAGATTCTTTGGTAAGAATCTTCAAAAAATAAAACATGAGCGTGAAGGGAGAAGTGTAATGTGTTATTACGGTTTTTTTCTGTCAATTAGTATTTGTTTAGCGTGTTTTTGAATTGTGGGTGTGTTAAAGTTTGATTAGATTTAATATTTAAATATATATGATTTTACCTATTTAAATCAGTGTGAGATTTAAAAATTATGGTTGTTCAAACGATTGTAACTAAACATAAAATTATCTTTGAATTCTTTTTTATACTTTCGGGGTTCAAGGACTTTAAATGAGAAAAAGTTTGTGAGTTTTTTTCTATACTTTTAGGTCCAATGACTTTAAATAATTTTTCAACTAGTAATGTAATGGACTAGAATGTAAAAAAAAAAAAAAATGGAATGCAAAGCAATAGGTTAACCAAGTTTGAAAGATAAAATAAGTATTGTACTTAACATAAAATGGAAACAGTAAAAATCATCAGAATGCCGAATTACAAGAAAAAATAAAGTTGCTTTGAAATAAAAACAAGAAGGAGGGAGGTTGAATTTGTGTACATTCTATTTTATTTGATCGTAGATCCCTTCTTTATAGTCTTGTCCTTATTATTTAGGGTTAATTTCACTAGAGGTCCTCAAAGTATGAGTTTATCTCATTTTAGTCTCTAATGTTTCAATTGCATTATTTTGGTTCCTAAAATATTGAATATGTTTCTATATAGTCTTTCAAGCAGACAATGTCCAGATTTCTAACAATTTTTATCATAAATTTGTCACATAATACTTAAATATGGTCAAAAAAAATTTTGATAGCTCTTAAATAAAATTTGGGTAACTCTTGACAAAAATTGTGTAATAGGGATAGCTTTTAACTAAAATTTGGATAGTTCATGATCAAAATTGTGTAATTTGGGTAGCTATTTTGAGTAGAAATTTGGTCAAGAATTATCTAAATTATTTTTTTGTCCATATTTAAGTATCACATGACAAGCTTATGATAACAAATCGTTAGCAATCTAGACGCTGTCTGTTTAAGGAACCGTACAGAAACATATTCAATACTTCAAGGACCAAAATGATGCAATTGAAATATTGGGGACCAAAACGAGACAAATATCATACTTTGAGGACCTCCAGTGCAATCAACCCTATTATTTATAAGTGAAGGGGTCGATAAATTTTGATCATCATATGATAATTAGATTTAGACACGTGGCAGGTTGCATGTGCTGAAAAGTTATTTGCAATGACTCTACTATGACTGAGCAAGTAGCTAGGCTATTCGAGTAGAGATAAAGTTGGTCCGACCTAATAGAGCAAGTAGTTAGAATATTCGAGCAGAGATAAAGTTGGTTCGACCTAGTAAAGGGCAAGATCCGACCGAGCAGATAGCTAGGCTATCCCGACCGAGCTAAAATTGGGCCTACGTTGCAGAGGATAAAACTCGACCGAATAGACAACTAGGTTGTCCCGGCCGAGCAGAGGATAAAATCCGACCAAGCTGTCATCAAATAGCAACCGAGCTGATCAGAAAGCTCGAAAAGGAAGGAATGAGCTTAATGCTCGTTGCGACCGAAATGTTACAACCGAGCTGTTTAAACAGTGAACGTAGTGCTAAAAAAATGTTTGCAATTCAAGCATTCTGGTTAAATGAATGACCATGATTATAGGCTCGATAGGAGGAACTTCCCAACTAGAGCCGCCTAATTTGAGGAAGGTGTACCACCTTGAATCGCAAATCATGGAAACCCTAACTGAACATGGATCCATAAAATCAAAAAAGTCAAGGTGAAAGGTACGTTGAACTCTCCTAGTCTTCTTGCTATTCATTCAGTACTGTATACTGACTTAAGCATTGGAGTGCCTTCGATCGAAGCACTTCGATCTTGGGTAGTTTGTTCGTTTTGTAGGTGAGGAAAAACTGGGAGATCAAGTTCAAAAGCACATCAATCTTTCAATTCCTGTAGGAGGTACTCTCAATTTTTTGCCTCTTACATTTGGCCCCATCTATGGGAAACGATGATCAAGTTTCCTTGAATTACAAAAAAATGAGTACTTCAGCGATCTTATTTCGATACTGTAACGAACATTTGTCGATGGGTCTGCAAGTGCACAGGAATATCGTACAGAGCTATTTATGTGAACAACACAAGGTTTTGATCATTTTGTGTGAGTATGAGTAAAAAAAAAAAGAAGAGGCAATTCGTCCCAACCAATAGTGTACCACCATGCACGATGGTTGTTGGCCTAATAGAAAGGCTCGTGGAGCAAGGAGTAATATTAGTCATACACATCAATTGAAGAGGAAACCACATACCCTTTATTTGGGTCCCATGCGGTCAACACCAAGTGATGAGAAATTCGACCATAGAGGTCAACTAGCGAGAATTGAACGATATGAATCTGAAATGAATCAAAGTGTACCACTTAATTTGTGGTACGCAAGACCTACATGAATAGAGATAAACCCTCTAAGAATCGAATTGCACATGATCTCATTGGCATATTCTCACTAATTTTTTCTCATCTGGAGGAATCATCAATTGCATAATTTCGTTCCTTCTTTTAAATAATTTTTGTTGCTTATTATATATTGGGTTAGTGTTCTTAAAGTAGTGTACACTGGATATGGACTTAAAGAATGATGATTCTTAACAATGATTATCCATCTTGGAATTTTATCAATCAGGAAAAACATGGTTGTATAACTTATCACTATGCACTCAATCGGTTCGACCATTATTTAGTTAATATATTGTGTTCCTGTTTGGTGTGTGGACCCATAGGAAAATTTGGCTTATTATCTCTCGAATAAAAAAAATGTTCACATATTATACTCACATAGAGATCATAGAGAAGACATCGGTGTCCGACTCTATAATGTCGATTTCTTTGAATATGATATTACACCTTCAGCGTGATATTGAATACAAACATGTAATTATTTAGTCATAAGTGACTCTGCTAGAGAAATGTTGAAAATAGTGGGACCAACCACAACCTAGGTCTGTTATTAAAGTGCCCTTATACCCATTAGTAGTGGTCATTTAATGTAAGACCTAAACACGCATGACCAATATATAATATTTGTCATAAGCATATTCACATGTGACATGCATGCATAGGATTGATGATTAATATTTAACTATGAGTAATGATATGAGACCTGAACCGGAACAAAGAATATTTTAATAGTTAAAAATAATTTTATAAAGAATGATTATATGGAGAATTGTTTTATTTAAAGTGTGAAAAATTAAATAAGAATGTTGACAAGTGATATTATTTTAATATTTTATGTACATTAGAGCATGTGAAATTAATTGGGTGACAAGCATGTGACATCAATTTATTGTTATAAATAATTATAATAATAATAATGAAATAAAATGTATTAGTATATACAATGAGTGGTTTAGGGTCCGAGAGACGAATTTAATAGATTGTCAATAATTTGAATATATGTATATAGATGTTTATGTATAACTATGTATACAAGAAGGAAAAAAAATGTGTACGTACATATAATTGTGTGAGACCCAATTTTGCATTGCATACATATTAGTATAATTATGTAGACTAATTGCAACTATGTGGAATTATTTATTAGATGAAATTTTGTATACGGATATAGTCTTGGATTGATTTTGAAATCACTTAAGATATTGGCAGGAAGCAAATGAAATTATTAAAGTTTCATAAAATATCTTTACACATGTGTCAAGGCTAAGGTGGTGGGTCATTTTGAAAGGTCAAGTGCATGTGTGTGTGTGTGTGTGCCAAGTGTATGTGTGTTTGACTAGGTGTAGAAAATGTGTGTGTGTGTGTGCTTTGATATGTAGTAAAGTGAATGTGTTTAAAAGGGAAACCAGTGTGTGTGTGTGTTCTGGTTGTTGAAACCGTGAGTGAGGGAGAGTAAAGGAGGGGAAGAAGAAAGAAAAAAA
>JAHQCQ010022743.1:0-11412 GCA_023539305.1 Ilex asprella | reverse complement strand
ACTTGGAAGATATAGAGGTTCAAGATGGAGCAACGTATGAAGAACAACCGGTGAGGATTCTCGACGCCAAAGAGAAGGTACTCCGTAACAAAGTCATTCGACTAGTGAAGGTGTTGTGGCAACACCATGGAGTGGAGGAAGCTACATGAGAACCGGAACAAGAAATGCGGGAGAAGTATCCATATGTGTTCGCTACTTGAGGTAAGTTTCGAGGACGAAAATTTATTCAAGGGGGGTGGATTGTAACACCCCATAGTTTCTTTTATATATGTATATAAATATATAGAAACTACTTGTGGTAAAAGTGTGGATAGGTGTAGTGATGTGTGTTTTAATTTGATAGGTTGGAAAAGTAGAAATTTCGAATGTTAGTGTAAATCATAGTTAAAGCTAGTTTAACTAGTGAATGGGTGACATGAATTGTAAAAGAACTTCTAGTAACTATGTTTAGGGCACAAATGTATGTTGTGAAAGTTTGGGTTAGTTTTGGAAGGGTTTAGGATGGATTGAAAATGAAAAACGAAGGAAAAAGGCAAAATTGGACAAAACCCTACCGGTACAGCCTACCGGTAGAGTATTGTACCGGTACACTTTAGTCCAGAGAGTTCGAGCTACCGGTACAACCTACTGGTAGAGTATTGTACTGGTACAGTGTACCGGTACAGTCGAAATAATTCTGAAACTTAAATGTCGCGATCTTGGTCCCATTTTAGCCTTATAAATACCCAAGGTCGCCTATTTTGACTCCATTTCAGTCCTCCAACTTTAGAAACCCTAAGAGAGAAAGAAAGGAAGAGAAGAGAGGAAGAAAGGAAGAGAAAAACAAGAGTCTAATGGGGTTATCCAAGATCTAAACCTAGTTTCCAAGAACACAAGGTAGGGATTTTTTCTCATTCACTTACATTGAGGCTAGGGCCTATAAATATGTAATCTTTTTACTTTAAAATTATGCATGTAGGCTATATAATCCTTGTTTCTTAATACCCTTGTGACTATTACCATGATTTAAACAATATCATTGTTTGATTAACCCTTGAATCCTTTTCCTTGATTAAAAACCCTAGATTTCAAGAGAGATGAATTTTTCTCTAAATTGTTCTAAATTATTGATTTCAAAACCTTAGTGTTTCAGAACCATGAAATGATACTGTTATGATCTCATGTATTTTTCTTGGTGGGTTGTGAAATTGTTGCATGATATATTTTGGGATCTTACATAAATGATTGTAAATTGGGATAAATGTGGAATCGTGTGCTTGGTTGGGTTGTTGGTGACGCACATGAGTGAGAGGTTCCTTGTAAGGATGCTCACCCCTTCTCAAGAGGTTCCCGGTAAGGATGCTTGAGAAATAAGCCCGTTATAGTGAGAGGTTCCTTGTAAGGATGCTCACCCCTTCTCAAGAGGTTCCCGGTAAGGATGCTTGAGAAATAAGCTCGTTATAGTGAGAGGTTCCTTGTAAGGATGCTCACCCTTTCCCAAGAGGTTCCCGGTAAGGATGTTTGGGAAACAATGTAATGATTGGTGAGAGGTTCTTTGTAAGGATGCTCACCCCTTCTCAAGAGGTTCCTGGTAAGGATGTTTGAGAAGCCAAGGTGACTTAAAAGGAGGTGGAGGTTAGCACAAAGTATGCCACCTACCTAAAGAATTATTGAGAATTGTTTATAATCAGTAATGTTTACCATGTGTGTGCAATTGCTCGTTTATTCATTTAAGTAATGTTTTGAAATAAACTTGAGATCCTTTTCAAATGTCACTGCTTTATTCCAAATTATGCATCTATGTTAGGTTTAAAAATGAGACCGACCGCTTTATCTACTTTTCTAAACCTTGTATGGGTTTGGGAGAATTTTTCTACAGAGCTTCGTGCTCACCCCCTACAGTTGAACCTTTTTTAGATGTCGGGCTAGAGGATGTACTCGATGCTAACGAGCCGTACATCGGGGAGGCTTCACTAGAGGGATACTTGGATCCCGATTGGAACTTCTAGAGATGCCGTTTACTTTTTGTTCTAGACTAGAATACTATTTTGGAAACACTGTATAGTCTAGATTTCTTTTGTAATTTCCGCTGCGCTATAATAGTAAATTTTCATTGGAAATATAAAGGTCAAAGATGGCTCAATATTTTGGGATATTGATGTAAATGTTACGGATGACTGCTAGGAAGTCTTTTTTATTGATGGTTTATCTTAGTGCTCTTATGGTATGAATGGTGATTGAATGTAATGCCGTCCAGGGGGTATTTTGGGGCGTTACAGTACCCAAAAAAGCCAATTGATTTAAATTATCAATAAGCATAAAAGTTGTAGGAATATCAATATCTTGATTACATACCAAAATATTAGAGAGTTTAAAATTTATATTTAATTTTGAACCATCAACAACACTTATTGACTGAGTAGTTTTTTTAAAATATTTAGTTAGAATTAATCCTGTCTTTATGCAGTTCATATCTACTCCGCTATCAATTAGAGCAATAATTTCAATAGTAAATTCAGAATTTATAACTAATATAATTTTAACATACCATTTCTAAAAAGTTATTTTTTCTAATACCTTTAAGTATTCAACAAAAGAATTGGATGTTTTTATGTCATCCTTAATGTTACTTTCCTTAAGTGGCAATTTTTCTAAAGCTAGCACCCTAGCTTTCCAGACTTTTATGTCTTCTTTGACATAACAAATTTCTTACTTCAAATATTGAATCGTAGAAGTGGTTTCTCCTTTTATTGAAAGTGATTTATCACTTATGTCACTTTTTGACCTATTAATGACTTCCTTTAAGGAATAAGGTTGAGATAAATTGGGTTTCTTATCTTCTAGGTTTATTTTTTCTTCTGGATTTATCTGCAATTATTGTTCAATAACTTTTCTTTTAGAATCTGGATATTGAATTTTATCAATAAGATCAAGAATAAAATTTGTGACTTAGTCAAAGAATTTATACTTAACCCATTCATAGCTAAAATGGCTTTATAATAATTAGTTTCAGTTTTACAATGAGAAGAGCAAACTTTATCTTCTTCAACATCATTTTCTGAAGATGAATTACTGACATCATTTATATTATAAATTTCTTCAGAAGATGATTCAAAAAAGTCTTTTGGCTCACTTTCTGAATTTAATATAATTTTAAAAATATTTTCTTTAAAATCTTCATCATTAATTAATTCAGTAATCGATTGTTTAGTGGAACACTTAGAGGCAATATGACCCTCTTTTCCACATTTAAAACATTTAAATATAGGCTTCTTGTCTTTATCTTTAAATGATGTAGACTTGGTAGGTTTATTCCTTTTATAATATTTATAGTCCTTGTCCTGCTTTTTATAGAATTGTTTTTTCTTTTGAAAGTCTTCGGATAAGACTTTTTCTCTATAGATGTGTATTTAGGTATATCTAAATGATAAGCAAACTGATCACAATATTCTCTAAGTTCTTTATGCCGTGTTAGTCTTTGTCTCTTAAGTTGTGCTTTAAAATTTAAATCATTACAGAGAACTAATCCTTTTAAAATACATTCAGAAATTAATTATCCATAAGTATAATTTTCATAAGGGATTTTAAATCCACTATGGCTTTGTCTTAATCTTATCCTTATTTTTTCAACAAAAAAACTAGGTAATCCTGATATAAATTTCTTTCCAAAACTCATTATTAGCGACTTTAACTCATTTTAGGTGGTATAAGGATATATTTTTGGCTAAAGTATTATTAAGAGTAGACGTTAATAATAAGTTTTGGAAAGAAAAATTTATATCAGGATTACCAAGTCTTTTTGCTGAAAAAAATAAAGATAAGATTAAGACAAAGACATGGTGGATTTAAAATCCCTTATGAATAATTTTTGAATGTATTTCAGAAGGATTAGTTCTTTTTAATGATTTAAATATTAAAACATAACTTAAGAGACACAAAATGAACAGTCATTTCAATCGTTTTAATACTTAAAATCAAAAGTACTAATATTATAAATTTTCTTAGTGGAGTACTAGGGTATATCCCAGTTCTGTAATTTATTTTCAATATCAGAGAATTCTATTTCTTCCATATTTTTTAACATAATCGTCTTTATGATTAAATTTATGCCTCTTTCTCTTTTAAGCCGCCGCTGCCTTTCTTTCTTTCTTCTTATTTTTATTTTTTTTTTCTCTTGCCCTATTTTGACTACCAACATATATATGTATACAAAGTAACAGAAACCCTACAATTCCTAAAATTTATTAAATACATTAACATCCATTTCTAAAAAAGTATCGCAAATTATCCTAAAAACTAATATTATATATATTTTAAATTTGGGATATTATCTCTTCTCTCTCCTCTAACTTACAATTCTGCTTGTCTCTTCCTCCTCTTAAAAACTCTGTTTCAAGACCAAGTAATCCACACCCATGAATACAAAGCCCTCCAATTTCGCATTTCTACTGATTCTTTTGAACCCAAAACGCTAGATGTAGTGAATATTGGACCTTCTTTTGGAGGGCACTACAATAATTTTGCCCCCAACTCTCCGTTACCTATGATGGCTTGTGAAGTGAGGGGGTTGAATGCAATGGTGGAGGATGGTAGGGATAAGAATGATGAGGATTTGAGGAGAATGAAGAGCTTTACAAAGGACCAGAAGGAATTGGATTTGGTTGCTGAGGGGTTTGAGATTGGGAGGTTGATTCAGTAGATGGGGCCGGAGGTGTCGAATTATATGGCCAAATTGGAGGATTTGTACAAAAGAAATGCTTGCCAAGCTTGATGGGTTGGCAAGGTTGGTGGAGAAAAGTTCAGCTAGGGTTCTTGAGCAGGTAAGGATGTTGTATCTTTCAATGAAATTCAAGTAGATTTTTGGTATCAAAGGAAAGAATGATAGAAAAGAAAATTGGAGGGAGAACTTTTCGCTCCTGCCCACAATTTACTTTCCCCCCAAAAATGGGAGGAAAATGAGAGTAAGACAAGATAATTTTACTTTTTAAGGATTATTTTACTTTTTTACCCTTTGTTATTAATTACTTGAAAATTAAAATAAGGGTAAAATTGTAAATTGAGCATGCATATTTTTTCTTTCCTTTCATTTTTCATCTAATACCAAACGATGAAAACTATATCTTTCCTACTTTTCATTCCTCTTACCATACAACAATGAGTGAAAATAACTTTCTTTCCTTCAAGGATGAAAAGTTTATCCCTTCCACTTTTCCTTCCTTCCTACTTTTCATCATTCGTACCAAATAGACCATTAATCTCAACCCCCCTTCTTTACCATGGGAGCTCACCCTATTCCAATTCACAAGGTGAACATTTTTCTTGTCTGGTGTGTCACCCCACAGAAAATTCTTGTTAAGTCTGTCAATCTGGTCACAAGAAGCTTGAGAGAGTCAATTAGTTTGCATAACATGATTAGAAAGTGTAAGCAGGCCATTTTCTAATCATGGAGGCCCTGAAGTATTAGAAGTCGGTACAATTTTTTAGACTTATTTAGACAAAAGTATAAGTCAAAAACTTATTTTGGATAAAGTGCATATTTTTTAAAAATATCACTATTGCCATCGGTAAACAACATATAGATGGAAACTCTTTTGTATTCTTTCCCTTTTCTTTTTTGGCTACAATCAAGTAATGAGAGGTAAAATAGGAGCATATTTTTTCCAACAATTTCTCTCTCTTTCTCTCTCTCTCCCCTTATTTTCTCTTACTCCATTTATATTAATATTACAACAACACAATTATATTAATCAATTACATCAATCATCAGTTACAATTGTCACATAATACACCAAACATTTATTCATACATTCTAATAAATCAAACAATTACACAAAATAATTATACAAAATTATGACATCAACTCAATTTGTTATTCAGTTGTTTACATAAACTAAATATTTGCACCATTTAGTATCGTTATACCATCATGCCTTAACAATTGCATGAGACTGTGATTGTTATACCGATTGAAAAAATAGTTACCCATTAAAAAATAGTTACACTCATTAAAAAACAGTTACACTCATTAAAAAAATAGTTACACCCATTATAAAAAATAGTTACACTCATTAAAAAATAGTTACATTCATTTAAAAAATAGTTACACCAATTAAAATAAGAGTTACACCCATTACAAAAATAATTACACCTATTAAAAATATATTTACACCCATTAAAAAAACAGTTACCCCCATTAAAAAAAACAAAGAAGATCTTTTTTTTTTTACATCTTAACAACAACTAATACATAATATCTAACAAAACATCTTGACCGATTCTATTTTTTTTGGGAAAAAAATCAAGGTTTGATCAATCATCATAGTAAAAGACTTTATTTCTTTTGGTCAGATGACGTGGAAACAAGGTTGGTGGCATAGAACGACATATATATATATATATATATATATATATATATGTGTGTGTGTGTGTGTGTGTATATAAAATGTAAAGTGAAAAGTGAAACAAACTATATATATATATGTGTGTGTGTGTGTGTATAAAGTAGTGTGTATATAAAGTTTAAAGTAAAACAAATGGATATATATACATTTATATATATGGGGGTGTGTGTGTGTATAAAATAGTGTGTATATAAAGTTTAAAATAAAACAAACTAATATATATAGCGTTGATCTTTACATATTTTGTTTTCTCAAATAACTGTCAATGATGACTGCATAAATTAAAGAAGAGTGTTTAGGTAAAAAAAAATTAATTCATTTGAATTTTGTACCTAAGTACAAAAAGTTTTATAAAAATTGTACTCAATAGAATAAACAACTTATCCATACACTTTTACTTAAATAAGTTTAAAAAATTGTACCCACACCTAAAAAACCCAAATTTAAATAAGCCTTAGCTCGTTGATTTGTAAATCTTAGACTAGGTCAAAGAGAGGCCTGACATGTAAGCTGACCACCTTAAAAATCCATTACTTAATAAGGCTTTTTTACGCGGGATGTGCCGACGACTTACTGCTGGGAATTGTGGGTGCTTTGTTAAAATCCTCATTGAAATACTAAAAGTATCGCCCGCTTCCTACAATGCCTTCAATACGGCCTGAACCTTAACGGCTGATCAGCTTAAACAAATTCCAAGTATTAACAGGAATTTAACTGAAACCAGCTCGGTGGTTCCCTGTCCTAAAGGCCATGTTGGGGTTCTACTGGACTGATTATCATTAGCCATAGCAACTGATCAGCAAATGCAAGTTTTCTTTTATATATTAAAGCAAACTTGTCCTCAATTACATCCTTCGACAGTAGTAAATTCCACAAATAATTCAAAAGCAGTTAAAGTTTTCTGAACTAGTTAACTCAAATGTTAATAAACGGAATGTTTCATTGCAAACCAAGGTTAGTTTTTTGATTTACAGCAATGGAGGAGGATCCGAATTCGGAATTTTCAAGTTGTCACAAGAAGCACTTAATGGAATCCCGGGTCGAGATAAAATCCAACTTCAAGAAAATTTCGTGGGAAAGTCTCATAAGAGTGGGTGCAATGTTTTACCTACTATTTTTTTTTTTGTTACAGAATGTTCAAACTTGTGTTTACTATTCATTCGAACTCATCAACCGGTTACCACGACAGTGGCCACTTACTGTTACTCAGTACGCCACTTACTGTTACTCAGTACACAAATGCTTCAAGCCTTCAACCTCTGAAAATAAATCCCCTTCCGATCCTTAAGTAATTAATAAATTATGATTTAACTACTCATTTTTGGGTGAACAACAAATGATAAAACCAACTAACTCAAATAGATGAATCAAATCCCAGTCAAACATAGTTCCATTTTGGCAACTATGATCCGTTTAAGACTAGTTATTAGAGTATTGATAAATCGGTTTGAGTAATCTTGAAGATGGTTCGTTCTTAGTTTTAGATTTATCAGTTCACAAGTTATATATATATCTATATATATATATATATATATATATATATTGTAATTAACTAAACGGTCCAAATTAAGATTGAAACACAAATTTAAAATAATTCAAAGCAAACACAATACAACATAATTCAACTGAGTCTGAGACTGAGACCCACATCACATGCAGACCAGAGGATAGTTAAATTAGAACGGGGTCCTCTGTTTTGAAGCTTGGGATGTATGGGTAAAATTCTGTGCATCGCATGGCTGAATCCTCAACGTGGAAACTTAGTTGGTTACCTGAAAAGGGTCAAAAAACATACATAGTAAAGCAAGAAGATGACGAAAATAGTTTTAAAATGATCCATTACAAGCATTTCATATTCTTATTAATTAACCTCGTCTTCGATCGTACGAAAACCCCAACAAATGCTTGAAAAATGGTTGGTATGCATTTCTTACTGGGCCAACATTTATCGACCTAATTCAATATAATCATTATATAAATTATGAGTTTTAATGTTAAATAGGATCCACTTTTAATTCAATATATGTATTTAATTAAGCTCCCAAATTATGTGTAATTAACATTTTTCTATGAGAAAACATTACTCTACCCTCATTTATTTTTTTTATGTCATATTATAAAAAGTGGAAGTTTTATACAAAAAATGGATAAGTAAACTCCAAAATAAGGGTGTTAATCGAGTTAAGTTTTGTGAGCTTGAACTTATCGAGCTCGTTTTTTAAACGATTCTAAAAAATTGTTCAAATTCGACTTATTTAGAAAATGAGTCATGTCTGAGCTCGGGCCGAACTCGAATAACTTGATTATTTTATATATAAACAAGTCAAATATTTAAACGAATCTAAAAAATTGTTCAAACTCAACTCCTTTATAACAAGAATCGAGCTTAGTGAGAGATAGATGTTCAAGTAACTTGTCTCAATTAACACCCAACCCCAAAGCTACATATATATATAGTTGATAACTTCTACACAAAACATGTTAAAACAATCGAAGATTAAATTACACTGCACAATGAGACGTTATAGAGAGACAGAGAGTATGAAGAACCCATGAAACTCAGGATGGATAGCGCTATAGACCCTTGAAGACCATTCATCCATGGTGCTATCCCTCCTGAGCTTTACAGGTGCTTCCATACTTATATATATATCAATGATAAAAGCCCACGAAAGGGATCAAAGGAA
The DNA here is from genome assembly GCA_023539305.1 of Ilex asprella. Lineage (NCBI taxonomy): Eukaryota > Viridiplantae > Streptophyta > Magnoliopsida > Aquifoliales > Aquifoliaceae > Ilex > Ilex asprella. The sequence goes on along the minus strand of JAHQCQ010022743.1, from coordinate 2,345 downwards.
AGTGAATTGTGCGAGTGCTAAAAGAGAGATAGATGGCTATTTATAGCAACAAGGACGTGCGAAAAAGGCAGACAAACTTCACCTACCTCTCTCTCTCTCTCTCTCCTGAGTCCTGCCGCCATGAGAAGGATTGACTAAGTCATGTAATATGTAAGCTGCGATAGTCCATCACGTTGATTGTGTGGGGGCGACAAATTTTCTCCATTATTATATTAGGAAATGTATTATGCTTCTTAATCATCCTGCCGACTACGTTCCCTTACGTTCTTCAAAATTGAAATACGGTATGCTGCATTGTTCAAGACTGCATAGTGATTGTCGATTTTAAGACACAGAAGACTTTGAGACACATCATTCATGGTGTTACAGACCATTTTCAGACGATATGGTCTGAAAGAAGTTGTGAATAACGAGAGATTCATGCTACATCGAAATAATATTAATTAATTCAGTGAATACTTTTGGAAAGACTCAATTTAAGTCGTGGAAGGACAGGACTTTCAGAAGTTCCAACATTGTTTATTAGAACAATATCGAATCTAACGGGGTGGTCTTGTTTTTTCGTTTTCTTTCCACAAATGGCTATACCCTTTCTTTTCAATATTTGAAAAAAAAAAGGGTACAAAAGAGAGTGTCTATAAATCATTTCTATAGATTTTTATTAGTGGGATCATGAGTTTGTTAACTGTACCTATTCCTCCTCTTAAAAACGAATCAATTAACGAGTTTTAATATGGACTTCAAAATACAAACCTCCAATCATATAATGAGAAGTTGGTTAGCTACCCGTTAGACCACCGCAGTAGGTGGTAGAAATAGCTCTACCCTTCTTCAGTATTCAAACTATCTTTTTGCAGTAGACTATTACCGTATATTTTTATTTGTTTTCTTTATGATTACTTCTCTTTTTTCATTAATTTTCAGCTTATTGATGATTGCAGAACATTATCACACAATATGGTTTAAAAGAAGAAGTAGTACATATTGGGAGAGATTCATGCTACATCGAAATAATATTAGTCAATTCAGTGAAAACTTTTCGAAAGACTCAGCAGGGGCGGCTGAGGCTAATTTAAGAGCTAAAACAGAAACATTAAATGGAGGATTTTTTATTTTTAGTATTATTTTTTTAAAAAAAATTAATTTATTTTTAATTTTCTATGTGAAAGGGAGACAAAAAAAGATGTGTTAATATTGTCAAAAAAGATATTTCAACTTTTTTTTTACCACAAAGAGGGATAGAGTGTTTAATTTTAACTTCTCTTTTTGTTTTTTTTTACCACAGAGAGAGAGTGGGTGGGAGTAAATATGAGCTGACTTTTGACTATTTTTTTATTTTTTTAATTTCAAAATTTTTAATATTATGAATTGAACTATAGACTCAAATTATTACAATAAAAAATTTAATTGGATTTGTTTTTTTGGGGCTTTTTGTATGACTTAAAATTTAGGGAAATTTAAAGACCGGTTCCCCTAGATAGACTTGTTTGGAGATAAATTCTACAAAGAAACTTATTTGGTTATAAGTCACTTTTTGTCAAATTTATTATTGTACACTTATTTTTTTGGAAAACCACAAACAACGTCTAAATTGTCGTTTCTACATCAAGCAGAGAAAACCCTTCATTCTCGCCATTTTACATAGAAACATTCCCTTCATTTTATCCTACAAATTCGGCAAAAAAAAATCAAATCTTTTTTGGGTTTCCTTCTCTGAAAACCCTTAACTGTCATTACCCAAACCGCTTCAATTCAAAATTCAAAGAGGTTACAGACCATAAGAGCAAAAATCAATTCTACTCTTCAAGTTTCATTGGCAAAGTTACTATTAAAAATTTTGTAAATTTTCAATTTTTGAATTGTATTTTTACTATAATATTTTGAAATTTGATGTTACTGTGAACACAATATAGTCTTATAATTTGTGAAAGTCAATGAGTTACTGAGCACAATACTTTGATGTTACGGGGAAAAATAAAAAGTGTGTTACATAATATACGTCCAAAATGTTTGCAATTAAGAGTGAAAATTGAATATTGGGGTTGGACAATGTTATGTATAAGGTATTCTTCAAACCATAAAATTGTAACATGTGTACTGTAAATTGTGTTTGTCTGATGTTACTCAAGATAATGTTTATGTGATTTAGTAAATAATTTTAATGTTGTTATCCTCATGTTACTATGTGTACATCATGTAACTTGATGGAATTATTCATGTTACTTTTACTAAATTAATGTGTTATATAATTACATGTGAACATGTTGTTGCTTTCTTCGTTGTTCAAGACATTCCAAATTCATTGGTTCAAAGTAACATGAAGATTACGTTACTGTGTGATAACT
>JAHQCQ010022742.1:0-11426 GCA_023539305.1 Ilex asprella | reverse complement strand
CTCAACTCAAAACATTCCTCCGATCGAGCATGAATGAACGATTGATTCGTGGGAAGCCGAGGATAAGGACGGTGAGTATCTAAGCATAAACCATGACTAGGCCTACGGTTTATCAAAGACTCACCGAATCATCCACCTTCAACCCAGCCAAACTGAACCATTGGTCTTTGGAGAGAGGAATAAAAATGAGTTGAAATCATATACCCAAGAAAAGGTTCCTCTTGGTTATGCCAACTAAGCAAGTTAGTTACTCATACTTAAAATAGAAATAACAATGAAATGGAAATGCATTGTAATGAAATGAAGATCTAAAGTAACTAAATGCAATAACTTATATTCTAGGAATGAAAGAGATGGAAAACCATTTTTAGATCTATGGAAAATGAAGAACTTGAAACACTAATGGCGAAGCATTAATGAGAGCATTAAACTAAGAACCAACATCAAGAAACTAGTATCAATGACATTAAATGAAGTTCTAAAGATCATTACAAGAGATTACAAGCCAATGCAATGAACAATACATGAAAAACGTAACTTTCTCTCTCTAGAAACTACTATTCATCATCTTCTACACCTGGAGCTTCTCTTTCTATATTCCATACCATACAATACATAATAATCTCTCTCCTTTAGCCTTTCTCCCTAGAAAAAACGTGCCTCAAGACCCCTGTCAAATCCTTGATGTGATTCCCATCATAGTAGCACAAAATAAGGTGGGCTAGACAGGGCATGACAGAGCTGCCTTCCTCCCCCAGCAACCCCTCTTCTTTCTCTTAGCATTAATGATCAATGCATCCAAAGTCCAAGAGAAGGTGTGAACACAATAAATAGTGTTGTGGGCGTGTAGGAAAAGGGCAGCTGGAGAAGATCTGCAAAATTTTGGGTCTGTCAGGCAGGGCGTACCGGTACGTCGAACTCCAGTAGGTTTAGCATATCGGTATGCATACCAGTACAGAGAACACTAGTAGTATCAGCGTATCGGTATGCGTACCAGTACGGAGAACACCAGTAGCATCAGCGTACCGGTATGCGTACCGATACGGGTTAACTGATTTTCTGATTTTTCTGTTCTTCTCCTCTCTTGAGCTATCTTCATGCTGGTTTTTTCATCCTTATTCCACTCAACTTAGTTAGGGGGGCTTAAGAAGGCTATTTTGCCCACGCTTTACCTGCAAACATCAATTACCATAGTTAAGAACACATTTAGCCTAATTCTTATCCTTTAATCACAAAATTTACTCAATTAAACAATGATTAGCACATTGAATCATGCAATATTTTGTGCTAATCACACCCTCAACTTATGTTTTGCTAGTCCCTTAGCAAAAATCAATCTTAACGCAAAATAATGGGCCAACATATAGCAATCCATAGCAATTCATCTACAAATCAGAACACAAAATCTTAATGCAATTCAGAAAATAAAAATGGGCAAGATGGAAACAAATTGTAGTATTTCTTTACTGTGGTTCAAGTTGTAGTACATAGAGTCAACTATAAAAAAAAAAAAACAAAAGTTGGCCTATTTCCTACAGCTTCTTCTACTAGGCCAAAGACAACTCCATCCTAGTGTTCTATACTCCAACTTAAAAAAAAATGAACAAAACTACACATCCTACTACTCTTCCCCATCTCATTCATCACTGTCATCATCCTTTTCAGACTCTTCACCTTCTTCCTAATCCCCCTCCTCCCCAGATTCTTCAGACTCTTCAGAATTAATATCCTCCTCTACACCAACAGCTATAGAGGAGGGAGGGGCAGGAGGGTCAATGATAGGTAAGGGCTCTCCTGGTATAGGCCTTCCTGGAAAGGTGTGCATGAACAATTCTCTCATCATTGCCTCTATTATATCCAGACACTGGGGAATTGAACGTTCTGGTGCAATAGTCGATGGTCCTGCTGATGACGATGCACCCGGGGCATTAGTGCTAGTACCCATGGTCTTAGCCTGCTTCCCTTTGCTCATTGCCTTTCTCTTCTTCTTGCTGGCCCTACTAATGGCACCATTCTCTGGAGGGGTTATCCTGGCGGAAGGCTTGGCTTTGAATTTCAGGCTAATCCGGGTCACCAAATTCCCAAATGGTAGCTTGATCATAGGTTTTTGAGTCTCCGCAAAGATTTTCATCTCTTGCCAAACTAGAAACGCAAAGTTAATTGCCTTCCCAGTCACCACTGCCTCTAAAAGACTCAATTTTTCTAAGTTTGGTTTCTTCTCAGCACCCCTAGGCAAAAGATTGTAATGCAGGAGTTTGTTCAATAGTCCAAACATAGCCTTCAACTTTCCACTTTGGACAATTCCTTTGAAAGTGCTAGGATCACTATACATAATTTCCACAAAGTTAGGCATTTTCTGATTCTTGGTTTTGTTATCAGGGTAGACAGTTGTGGTATCAGATGGTCTTTGGTAATCACCCAAAAGCTCGACGATGACATCAGGGGTCACCACAAGATTTTTCCCCCGCATATTGGCTCTAAACACTTCCTCCCCATTCACTTCAGCCACCCACAAAGTCTGGTAAAACTCTCTACACAACGATAGATCATAGCCATCCACAGTTCAAACCAAAAACTCATACCGTGATTTGCAATGATTCGAACAGCCTCATTCCTAGGGGTAAGAGAGATAGAATCCAAATACCTTTCACAAGTGACTCCTTTTTCCCCAATCAGCCTTTCCCTAGCCTAATTTCTAGCCTTCTTCCTCTGCTCAGTTCTATCAATGCTAGACCCCTCACCAGTTCTTTTGCTACCTTCGGCGCCTCTGGGTGGAGATGGGTTAGGTTATGCGGTCTTGGTCCGAGCCATGGATAATGAATGTGCCTTTAAAGTGAAAAACCCAAAAACAGGTGAATAGTTGAAGCTATTTGGAGAGAAATGGAGAGGAATGGATGTTTTGGAAGATTTGGGGAAAATCTGTACCTAGGGTTAGGGCTTTAAGGTGGAGATGCTTGTAGATTTATAGGGGGAGAAGAGAGGATTTGGGTGGTTGAGAGGGTTTCGGGTGAGAGAGATGAAGAGTTAGGGCCGAAATAATGGTGGGAAATGAAGGATTTAAGCTGAAGATTTAAATTAAAACCCCGACTTTTGGTGTGTCAAACAATGCGTACCGGTACGGCGAACTCCAGTAGCCTCATCGTACCGGTACGCGTACCGGTACAGTTTGGCTGAGTTTTCAGAAATCTCCTTCTAAGCAATCTTTCACCGCTCTATTTCACTGTAAAAACTCCCTAACATTCTAATATCCTTTACATGACTACAACCACACTCTAAACAAACACTGCACTTCTAAACCCCAATTTGAACCATCATGTCCAGTTTATTACCAGAATTGCAATGCAATTTAAAGTTTTGATGCATTTAATAAGCAAGGGATGAATTCTTAACTCAATCTATCAAAATGATCATCGAAAATGCACATCAAAAAGACCATAAACCAAACATTTCCAAATGATGTCCAATATCATCAACTTGAGCAATATTCCCCCATTCTACAAACATAGAGCTAAATGAAAATTTTCTCAAATGACTGAACCAAGTGAACATGAACAACCCCATGGTCTTAGATACTAGTCTAAAGTATGCATCTACAAATAAATTTTCAACTTGTGTGAAAATGAATTAAACGAGTAATTTGAGCATTTACAAACAGAATTCACATTCGAAAGGCTAGACAACCTCAGTTTCCATGCAAAACTCACCAAGGGACACTCTTAAGCAATAAACGCACTCAAGTTATTTTGGTAAACACTCCATGTGTACATGTGATATAGAATCTTGTATTAAAAAATAAAGTGCTCACATGTAATCCAAAAAATGAAGTTCATATGTGAAAATAAAGCGACCTTGGCATAGTCTCATGAATAGAATGCTAGTACATTAGATAATAAGACATGACTCATCATTTTCCTTGAAATTATGCACCTCCCATCCTTCTCTAGATCATTTAGGACTTTTAAAGGTTATAATGGGGCCTTGGGGTGATATAGAGGTAAAAGAAATGAAGGATATGGGGCAACAAAGAGAGTTGTTCCGAATGAGAGACTTTTAATCTTGAAAAAACACTTCCCTTTTCATGGAATTTTGATTCTCATATCATCACCACTCCCTAAGCTTCCTTTCTTTATTTTTCCTTGACATTTCCTTTTTCTTTTTCTTCTCTTCTCTTCTCTTATTTCACCCATTTTTCTCCTTTTCTTGTATTTTTCATTCTTTTCTGTTCTACTCATTGAGTTTCAATCATCATTCATCCCTTTGTTACCATTTTCACACCACAGTTCCTTCTTTTGCAATCTCTCTATCCGCTTTAGGAACAACCAAGGTAAGGTAAGTATTTCTTATTTTCTTTGGCTTGGTTGAATGTGTGGCATAGAAACAAATTTTAAAGAAAAATAGGCTCAATCAAGGCACTAGCAATAAAATTTACACAAGAAAAGGGCTAAGGCTCAAAATATTCAACGATGGCCTAAGATCACTTCCAAGTCCGCATGGGAAGGCATTATATGCTCAAGATAAATCAGTCTACTAACCCAATGCAACTAACCAAAGCAAGCATAATGAGACTATTGAACAATTTTGACATTGAAAAATTGTTCTCTGAGTAATTGTAATTTTCCTCGAAAAAGGTTTGGTACTAAAGCTCTCATGGGTCCTTACTCATCTCCACTACTTATGTCAAGCTTAAAACATGAATCCAATTCGTAAATTGCCGAAATTACACATTCAAGAGTCACATACAGATGAGTTAAAAAATCAATACATAAATGATACTCAAGCATAGGATCAACTTCCATAGAATGCTCACGTGCACAAGGTTCACAACAACGATCAACATGTCATCCAACACATAACTTCTTCATGATGGAATACAGATCAACTTTAGATATTTTTCATCAAAAATTTTTAAAATTTTCACAAATTTCACATCTTTTTCGATAATACAAACAACAAACAAAATTTTTCAACAACCTTGGTGTGTCATACAAATGGTGCACCTCACCCCCCAACTAGAATCATGCATTGTCCTCAATGCAACAAAAAGATATGATATGCAATAAAAGACAACAAAAGATGAGAAGGGTAAGAGAACACCTCGCATTTGAGCTTTTGACAAAAGCACCAAGATCTGAATCCGAAAGAGATAATGTTATACGACCATATAAAGTAAGTAGCATGAAATAAAACTGACATAAATAAATAACACAAATTGTACATTGGAAAAGGTAAACACTAGCTAATCCTCCACAACCTCCGGATACACTGGGTCAATTAAATCTTCCTCCACCCCTTGTTCTTCGAAACCCTCAAACAATGGCTTGAGTCTTCGGCCATTGACCTTGAATGTTTGGCCATCTTTGGGGTTTGTGATTTCTACCACTCCGTTGGGGTAGGCCATCTTGACAAGATAGGGGCCATCCCAACTGGATCGTAACTTTCCTTGGAAAATGGAAAGCCGAGAATTATACAAGAGCCCTTTTTGCCTGGGCACAAACGACTTCCTTGTAATGGAATTATCATGAAAAACTTTAGCCCGTTCCTTGAAAATTTTAGAACTCTCATATACATCTCTTCGGATCTCAACCAATTCATTCATTTCTAATTTTCTCCTCTCCCCAACCATTCTCAAGTTAAAATTCAAAGTCTTTATGGCCCAGTAGGCCTTATGCTCCATTTAAACTGGCAGATGGCAAGATTTTTCATAAACTAGCTGGTAGGGAGACATGCCTAAAATAGTCTTATAGACAGTACGGTTTGCCCATAAGGCATCGGTCAACCTTTCTAACCAATCTTTCCTGTTTGGGTTAACCATTTTTTTAAAAATATTTTTAATCTCTCTGTTGGCTAATTCAGCTTGGCCATTGGTTTGTGGGTGATAAACAGTGGACATTTTGTGTGTAACACCATATTTAAACATTAATGATGCAAATGACCTGTTACAAAAGTGGGAACCACCATCACTAATCATTGCACGAGGCATCCTAAATCTCGAGAAAATGTTCTCCTTAAGGAACTTGACTATGACCCGGTGGTCATTAGTCTTGGTTGGGATAGCCTCTACCCACTTGGACACGTAGTCCACCGCCAGAAGAATATACAGGTAGCCAAAAGACATGGGGAATGAACTCATGAAATCGATGCCCTAACAGTCAAATATTTCAATGACAAGCATGAGACAGGGGTATCATATTTCGATGGGTCATACTACCCAATCGTTGGCATCTGTCACATGCCTTGCAATATGAAATACACTCCTTAATAAGAGAGGGCCAGTAGAAACCTAACTGAAGAATTTTGGCTGAGGTTTTCTTTGCCGAGAAATGTCCACCACAGGCTTGGGAATGACATAATGTAAGGACGTGCCGCTGCTCATTTTTAGGCACGCATCTCCTCATGATCTGGTCTTGGCACTACTTGAAAGTGTACGGGTTGTCGAAGGAAAAATACTTCACGTCTGCCATAAATCTCCTCTTATCTTCAGGGCTCCACTGTGGCGGTATTTGTCCTATTACAAGATAATTACAAATATTAGCATACCAAGGACAAACATAATGAATTGACAGTAACTGCTCATCAGGAAAAGAATCAGGGATATGAATGTGCTCATCAGCCTCTTGCACCACCAATCGAGATAAATGGTTCGCCACAACGTTCTCCACTCCTTTCTTGTCCTTGATTATCAGATTAAATTCTTGAAGTAGGAGGATCCACCGGATAAGTCTTGGTTTGGCATCCTGCTAGACAATAGATACTTCAAAACAGAATGATCAGTAAAAATAACTATCGGCGAACCAATGATGTAAGACCGGAATTTATCTAATACAAATACTACAGCTAGCAGCTCTTTTTTAGTGGTGGTATAATTCATTTGAGCTTCATTAAGAGTTTTGCTAGCATAGTAAATTACATATGGTCTATTCTCCTCCCTTTGACCCAGCATTGCGCCGACTGCATAATCACTCGTGTCGCACATAAGCTCGAAAGGTAAATCCCACTTGAGTGGTCGCATAATTGGAGTTGTAACAAGCATACTTTTGAGTTTTAAAAAAGATGTCTCGCAACTATCCGACCATTCAAATGGGACATCTTTAGACAACAAATTGGTTAAAGGTCGGGCCAATGCACTAAAATTTTTAAAGAATCGACGGTAAAAACCCGCATGGCCTAGAAATGACCTGATGTCCTTGACGACTTTCGGCGTAGGAAGGTTGGAGATAGCCTCCACCTTTGATTTGTCAAATTCTATTCCTTTTGCTTAAATGATGTGCCCAAGAACAATACCTTGTGTCGCCATGAAGTGACATTTCTCCCAATTCAAAACTAGACTCTTCTTTTCACATCTCTCCAAAACTTTCTCTAAATTTTTCAAACACCCGTTGCAAGAATCTCCAAAGACTAAGAATTCATCCATGAATACCTCAACAATATTCTCCACCATGTCACTAAAGATCCCCATCATGCAACATTGAAAAGTTCTGGAGGCATTACATAGCCCAGATGGCATGCGATGATACACAAAGGTATCGTAGGGACAAGTGAAGATGGTTTTCTCCTGGTCTTCCACGACAAACTCTATCTGATTGTAGCCGAAGTATCTATCCAAAAAGTAATAGAAAAGATGCCCCGCTACTCGTTCTAGCACTTGATCAAGGAAGGGGATTGGAAAGTGGTCTTTTCTTGTACACAAGTTCAGCTTCCGGTAATCAATACAAACTCTCCACCCTGTGATCACCCTTGTTGGGATAAGCTCATTCTCCTCATTCTTTACAACAATGACACCCGAATTTTTGGGTACTACCTGCATGGAACTAACCCACTTACTATCGGCAATTGGAAAAATTATGCCCACGTCAAGTAATTTTAACACCTCATCCCTCATCACGTTTTGTATAATTAGGTTCAACCTCCTTTGTGGCTGGCGGGACAGTTTTGCATCCTCCTCAAGATAGATCCGGTGTGTACAAATGGTGGGATTTATCCCCTTGATGTCTGCAATTGTCCACCCAATTTTTCCTTTATGTCTCCTCAACACCTCCAAAAGCTCTTCTTCTTGCCTTGCATCCAACGTTGAACTAATCACCACCGAAAATGACTCATCTTCCCCAAGGTATGCATACTTCAAATGGGAAGGTAATGGCTTCAATTCCAAGTTAGGTTTTTGTACATCGGATGGGAATATCTTTTTGTCTTGGTGTGGGAGTTTTTCAAATGTAAGGGTCCACTTTTCTACCCCTTTCAAACTTTCCAAGTCTTTTTGCTCATCCACCTCCTCCATATCAACGACTTCCTCCTCTCTCAAATTGAAAGTGCTCATTAACTCCATGTGCTCCTCTACCAAAGTGTCAATCCGATAAGTCTCATATGCCTCTTCTCATCCCCCGGTTGCTTGCACAAGTTGAACACATTGAGCTCCATTTTCATATTCTCAAATGCTAGTTTTATAAGACCATTCCTGTAATTAATCACAACATTAGATGTGACAAGAAAAGGTCTACCAAGTATTACAGGGATTTGGGACCTAAGGTTTGCCACCGGGTAAGTGTCAAGCACAATAAAATCAACAGGAAAATAAAATTTATCCACTTGTACTAAAACATCCTCAACTACTCTCCTTAGTGTTCGAATACTACGGTCCGCCAGTTGAAGCGTGATTGGAGTAGGCTTCAATTCCTTAAGCTTGAGTTGTTGATACACAGAGTAGGGGAGGAGATTGACACTTGCTCCCAAATCAAGAAATGCTTGTCCAACCCAGCAATCTCCAATGGTTATGGCAATGGTGGGGCAGTTGGGGTCCTTAAACTTCGGAGGAATGTTTATCCTTAAAATTAAGCTTACTTGCTCGGTGAGGAAAGCTCTCTTATGAACATTGAGTCTCCTTTTTATCGTGCATAAGTCATTTAAAATCTTTGCAAATGATGGAATTTGCTTTATGGCATCAAGGAGTGGGATGTTTATCTTCACCTACTTAAACATTTCAAGAGTATCAGCGTAATTAGCCACCTTGACAGGTGGCTTCAAACGATTAGGAAAAGGAGCAGGGATAGGGGAAACAATCACACTTTCATCAATCACCTTTTCTTTCTCAACCACCTCACTCTGTTTCTTTTCACTCACCCCACCCTCATTGGCATCACCCTTGGTCTCTTTTTCTAATGGCAATGTGGCCTTGGGTGAGACCTTTGGTATAATGAATTTATCAATTTCTTTGCCACTTCGAAGGGTAGTAACCGCCTTGAGTTGCTCACAACTCTCTTGGGTGGGCTCGGCCAACTCAACCACATGTTGACCCTTGAAATTTTGTTGGGGTTGAGAAAGAAATTTCCCCTTCTTTTGTTGAGACAACCCATGTGATTGGTGATCTTTGTGAGTTGAGTCGAGATGTTGTTGTTAAAGGTGGTTTGGTTTTGAATGAAATTGTAAAGGACATCCTCCAAATTTATCTTATGAGGAGGTTGGTAGGTGGACGGATGTGATGGTCCTTAATTAGAAAAGCATTGTGGAAGAGGATTTTGTGAAAAATTCTGTTGTGGTGGTGTCGACTAATACCCTTGCGGATTTGTTTGTGGGTATTGGGAGCTAGATGCTTGCCCATGACTTGGGTATTGACCTTGTTTGGGAGGCACGTGGGATGAATATGCATTGGACCCATGGGGAATAGGGTTCTCATTCCTCCAACTAAAGTTGGGGTGGTTTTTCCACCCCAGATTGTAAGTGTTGGAATATGGAGAGAATGATTGCCTTGGTTGGTTTAAGGCATGGACTTGTTCTTGATATGCTTCCCTCAGTATTGGAATCCTTGGACATTCCGATGTAGAGTGCTCAGCATTCTCACAAATCGAACAACCCTCCTCGGTTCTTGACACTTGGGACACCTCTCTTCTTCTATTCGCCTCAAGGTTCTCTACTTTCCTAGACAACTAGGAAATTTGTGAAAATAGGTCTTCCTGGTCTTTTAGCTCATAAATCCCTCCCCCTTTTTGTTGGCCACTCCCTTGAGGCAAAGACCTTGGTACGTCGGCTGGGTCAGTGGTATGCCACGACTGGGCATTTTGTGCCAACATATCAAAATAGTCTAGAGCCTCGTCGGGATCTTTGTTCAAGAATTTTCTGTTACACATCATGTCGATGGCCCGGTGTAATTCCTTCATAGAAGAAACTTACCAATTGCCATGGTTCAAAGCCATGGTGTGGAAGGGATTGTAGCAAATACTTGTACCTTTCCCAACATTGGTAAAATTGTTCATTGGGATTCTCAAAAAAGTTTTGGATTCGCATTTTTAGGCCGGTGGTTTTATGAAACGGGAAAAACTTGTTCAAGAAAACAGAGATCATTTGGTCCCAAGTAAATATGGGGCGGGATCTCAAGGCTTGAAGCCAAGCCTTTGCCTTACTATGTAAGGAGAAGGGAACAACTTCATCCTCACAATCTATTCCATGTTGTGATTAGGGGTAAAGGTTGCAACTATTTCTTCAAAATTCCTGATATGAGAATAGGGATTCTCATTCTCAAGTCCATTAAATTCGGGAAGTAGATTCAGCATCCCTGTTTTACCATGAAGAGGTGAGCTTGGATAGGAAGGACAATGCATGATGGTGTGACACTACGAGTCGGTTGAAGGAATTCTCTCATAGACTTCGCCGGGGGATCCATTCGATAATTGTTCCTTTCATTAATGGGAGGAGGAATGTGCACTCGTGGGTTTTGCATTCGAGGTGGTTGCACTCCCTTACCTTGTTGCATATTCGGATTAGGATTCACATTATCGAAATTATCCCTTGCATCCTCGGGTGGGTCTTGGTCAATGTTCATATTTGGGTCCATGGGTTGTCTAACTAACCGATTTAGTTCGTCCCTTCCCCACATACAACAAATTCCCTAAAATTGAACTATACACAAACAAAAAGAAATATATACACGAAAAACATTCCTCAGCCTGTGATAGAGATCACGGGACTTACCTCCGTTGTCCAAAAATCACTTCATTGATTTGACACTTGCCTTCCCCGGCAACGGCGCCAAAAAATGATTGTTGATAAAACCTCACCTCTGCTAACACCTAAGTACTATCCATTAGACTATGCAATGTATGAGTGAAGGGGAAGATTTCTCTCCCTTGGGATAGTGTCAAAAGAAAGGGCAAGGAGGAAGGGAAATGGGATGATGTAAATATGACTTGTAAATGCACAAAAATGATCCCCAATCACAAGGAGACTTTTGTGGGTTTTGTTTTACTTGGAGTTATTCCAAGGTCGATTCCACGGGGAAGGAAGTAAACCAATGTGAAAGTGATTTGATGAAAATGAAAGTGTAAAAATCTTTGTGGTTGAAAGTTGTCTGGTTGAGTGTGTATCAATGAGAATGTAATGAGAAAACAAGTGTTGGCAATCCCAAGAGGTTACTCCACTAGGTATACAATCTCAACTCA
>JAHQCQ010022741.1:0-11427 GCA_023539305.1 Ilex asprella | reverse complement strand
CCAGTCTTTTGAGGACATCAAAAGCCACATTCAAAAGTTGACACAGTCCATGAACACACACGGAAAGGAAAAATTTCCTACCCAACCAAAACCACCACAAGGTCAATTCCATGTGGGAAATTCATTGATCATGGAACACCCACAAGACCAAGTGATTGATTGTAAACCTTGTCTCCGTTAACCCCTAATTACTATCCCTTAGACTATGCAATGTATGGACGAAAGGAAAGATATGTCTCCCTTGGGGTAGTGTCAAAAGAAAGGGCAAAGAGGAAGGAAAATGAGATGATGTAAATATGAGATGTATATGAACAAAAATGCTCCCCAATCGCAAGGAGACTTTCCTGGTTCGTGTTTTACTTGGTGGTATTCCAAGTTCGATTCCACGGGGAAGGAAGTAAACCAATATGAAGGTGATTTGGTGAAAATGAAAGTGTAAAATCTTTGTGGTTGAAAGTTGTTTGGTAAAGTGTGTATTAATGAGAATGTAATGAGAGAACAAATATTGGCAAACCTAAGAGGTCACTCCAATGGGGATACCATCTCAACTCCAAACCCTCCTCCGATAGAGCATGAATGAACGATTGATTCGCAGGAAGCTAGGGATAAAATTGGTGAGGATCTAAGCATAATCCGTGATTAGGTCTACGGAATATCAAATACTCACCAACTCATCTACTCTCAACTCGGTCAAACCGAACCATGGAACTCATAAAAGAGATAGGGGAATGAGTTGGAATGGTATACCCAAATGGAGTTTTCCCTTGGATTTACCAACTTAATAATTTAGCTACTCATGCTTGAAATGAAACCAACAATGTAATGAGAGTGCATGAGAAACTATGAAGATTTAGAGTAACTAAGTCCAAGAAATTAAAGGCTAAAAGTGAAAACATTTCAAACCCATTTTACTTCTAAGGAAAATGAAAGACTTGGAGCATTAATGGCGAATCTTTAAATGAGCATTAAACCAACAACAAACATGAAGGAAAATGACATTAATGATATTCAATGAAGTTCTAAAGATCCTTACAAGAAATTACACGGCAATGTAATGAAGAAAATGCAAAAAAAAATCAGTTTATCTCTCTAACAACACTATTCATCGTCTTCTACCCAGGGAACTCCTTTCTATATCTATCTCCTCTCTTCCATAATGCTGAACTCATCCCCTTCTTCCCTCCCAAAACGTGCCTCTAGAGGTCTGGAGTAGCATAGGAAGTCCCTTCCATCCATAGGTAGAAGGTGGCATGGGTTGGACAGGGGTGTGCAGAGCTTGTCTGCACACCCAGCTTCTTCCTCTCTCTCTCTCTTCATTTATCACCCAAGCTCCAAAACATCCAATCCATGGTGTGAAAGAGATGAATAGTATTGTGGGCGTGTCAGGGGAGTAGGGGAGAGCTGATGGTGGGGTCCGCAAAGTGACAAAGCTTCAACTGCAGAGATTTAGAGAAAAATTCGACAGACAGTACCGGTACAGCGTACCGGTACCTCGAACTTCGTTAGCCTTTGCGTACTGGTACTACGTACCGGTACGTCGAACTCCAGTAGCCTTTGTGTACCGGTACGCTGTACCCGTACGGTGTCTACTGTTTCTACCATTTCAGCAACCGTTGAGCTTTCCAATTCTCATTCTTTCATCCCCTTAAGTCTATATCCTTGTTGAAGTGCCAAAGGGAGTCTTGTTTAACACCTTTTAACTGCAAATACAAAATGTCATCATTAATAACTCGACATATATAACTTCCATCAATAACATCATAAAAATCGTTAATTAATGGATGGTTAGCACTTATAATTATGTAATGTTTTGTGTTAATCACCAAGCACAAGTTGTCACTACACTGAGAAGTGGCAAAGTGATTGACAAAACCATCAGAAACATGTTAATTCCAAGGTCAAAGCCTGAGTCAATCCCAGTCAATTCACCATTTGAGCTTGAACCAGTTGAGCCTGAATTTGGAATTGAAAAAGAACCTGAGCTTGTGATTGAACAAGAGTCGAAACTTCAAAGGAAAAAGACCCTTCATGCCCTATTCCAGCTTCTTTTCCTCATAAACTCAAAACAGCCCAAAAAGTGAGCAACCAACCAGAAATTTTTTAGCTTTTCAAGCAAGTAAAGATCAACATCCCACTTTTGGATGCAATCAAACAAGTTCAGTCTTATGCCACGTTTCTGAAACACTTGTGCACAGTCAAGAGAAGCCAAAATGTCCAAAAGAGAGTCTTTCTAACAAAACAAGCAAATGTCTTACTTCAACGCAACACCCTTCCAAAATACAAAGATCCTAGATGTCCAACAGTGTCATGTATCATTGAAAATTTTAAAATAGAATAAACACTGTTAGATCTTGGAGTCAGTGTTAATCTGCTTCCTTTCTCTGTCTACCAGCAGTTAGGTCTGCGTGAACTCAAACCCACTTGTGTCACACTTCAGTTGGCAGATAGATCTATAAAAATTCTGAGGGGCATTGTTGAAGACGTACTTGTCTAAGTGGACAATTTTGTCTTCCCTGTAGACTGCATTATTCTAGATACTCTGCCAGCAATAAATTCAGAGAACCAAATTTCTATTATTCTTCGTCGACCCTTCCTAGCAACTTTCAATGCACTAATCAATTGTAGGAATAGAGTCATGAAATTAACTTTTGGGAACATGACCCTTGAGCTAAATATTTTTAATATTGTCAAACATCTCGTAGAAGACCAAGAAGTGAGAGAATTAAATTCCATTGAGTCATTGGTTCACGAACATGTGAATAATACATTTTTTAAACCATCTAAGAAATCATATCTAGTGGAGTCAATCTCATCTAAGTCAATAAATGATGACCCAAATTCACAAAGTTGCCCTAATCATACTGTTGAGGCATGGGCACCCAAATTCCAGGAACTTTCACCAAGTGGTACAAAGCCACTCTCGTCAAGTGACAAGCCACCAAAGTCTGAATTGAAAACTCTCCCAACTAAACTCAAATATGCATTCCTAGGAGAAGAAGAGTCATACCCAGTGGTAATCTCATCCAAACTTACAGACTTATAAGAGTCGAAATTGATTGAAGTCCTTAAAAGCCATAAAAGCACCATTGGGTGGACCATCGCTGATTTTAAATGTATAAGTCCATTAATCTGTACTCATACTATATACCTTGAAGAAGATTCAAAACCCTCTCGTCAAAGGCAGCGACGACTGAATCCTCACATGAAGGAAGTTGTGAGAACTGAGGTGTTCAAGCTTTTAGATGCAGGGATAATCTTTTACATCTCTGATAACAAGTGGGTTAGTCCAACCCAAGTTGTGCCCAAGAAGTCTAGGGCTACAATGGTAAAAAATGATGTCAATAAACTAGTGCCAACTCGAGTCATCATACAATGGCGGATGTGCATAGACTACCAAAAACTCAATTTGGTGACTAGAAAAGACCATTTTTTCCTCCCCTTTCTTGATCAGGTTCTAGAAAGAATTGCAGGCCATGAATTTTACTATTTCATGAATGAATATTCTGGGTACAATCAAATTGAGATAGCCTTAAACGACCAGGAGAAAATCACATTCACATGCCTATTTGACACCTTTGCATTTAAAAGAAGGCCATTCGGACTTTGTAACGCTCATGCAACATTTCAAAGATGCATGCTAACCTTGTTTAGTGACATGGTTGAAATTTTTTTGGAAGTGTTCATGGATGATTTCTCTGTTTATGGTGACTCTTTTGATTTGTGTTTGTCCAACCTAGAAAAGGTATTGATAAGGTGTAAAGAAGACAATCTGATGTTCAATTAGAAGAAATTTCATTTCATGGTAATACAAGACATTGTCTTTTTCATATTGTGTCATCTGAAGGCATGAAAGTTGACAAAGCAAAAGTAGATCTGATTGAAAATTTGCCAGCCCCCAAGACTGTAAAGGATGTCCAATTATTCCTAGGGCATGTAGGTTTTTACAGGAGATTCATAAAAGATTTCAGTACCATAGTCAAACCCATGTGTTATTTCATGAGTCAGGATGTAATTTTTGTGTGGGGTGAAGTATGTCTAAAGTCTTTTAATAATTTTAAAAGCATGTTAATTTCTGCTCCAATCATGCAACCCCCTAACTGGACTCTACCCTTTGAACTAATGTGTGATGCAAGTGACTAAGTTGTAGGTGCTGTGTTGGGACAAAGAAATGATAAGAAATCACATGTAATTTACTATGCAAGTAAAACTTTGAATGATGCTCAAATGAATTATTCAACAACTGAAAAAGAATTGCTTGCTATAGTTTTTGCTTTGAAAAAATTTCGTTCCTATCTTGCTGTAGTTTTTGCTGGTTCTTTTGTTACTGTATTCATTGACCATGCAGCCCTGAAAATTTTGCTCACAAAGAAAGATGTCAAACCAAGGCTCGTGAGATGGACACTCTTGCTTCAAGAGTTTGATATGATCATCAAGGATAAAAAAGGTGTTAAGAATGTGGTGGCAGATCATTTGTCTAGATTAACTTATGAGTTTCATGAAGATGGACTGTCAATCAATGAGAAATTCCCCGATGAACAACTATTCATAATTGATGAGACCCCATGGTATACAGATATTGCTAATTTCCTTGCTACTAGAACTCTCCCTCCGTCATTCAATCCCATGAAAAAAAAGAAATTTCTGAGGGAGGTTCGTAACTTCTTTTGAGAAGATCCATACGTATTTAAGTACTATAAGGATCAGATCATAAGGTGTTGCATTCCAGCTCATAAAAGTGAGCAGATAATAACATTTTGTCATTTTGAAACATGTGGTGGGCAATTTTCATCAAGAAAAACCACTGCAAAAATTCTGCAGTGTGAATTTTACTGGCCTACACTTTTCAAAGACGTCTATGCCTTTTGTTTAACTTGTGATAAATGCCAAAGATTAGGAAATATTTCAAAAAGAAACATGAAGTCCTTAAATCCCTTAAATTCCATTCTGGTGATTGAAATTTTTGACTTTTGGGGCATTGATTTTATGGGACCATTTTCTCATTCCTTTGGCTATTTATACATTTTAGTGGTAGTAAACTATGTGTACAAATGGGTTAAGGCAATTTCATGTCGAAATAATGATCATCAAATGGTGATCAAATTTTTAAAAGAAAATATTTTATCTCAGTGTAGAATTCTGAAATCAATCATAAGTGATGGGGGTGCTCATTTTTACAATCGTTCTTTCTGAAATTTAATGAAAAAGTATCTGATTTTTCACAAAATTGTAACCCTTTATCATCCACAAACTAGTGGACATACTGAATTAGCTTATCATGAGATTAAATTAATTTTAAAAAAAAAATGATAAACACGAACCATAAAGATTGGTCGTCAAGACTAACTGATGCACTCTGGGCGAATCGTACTGCTTTTAAAACCATTTTAGGCATGTTTCCTTATCGATTAGTTTATGGCAAGCCATGTCACCTACCTGTGGAATTAGAACATAGGGCATACTGGGTCATTAAAGTAATGAACTTTGACCTGAACAAGGCTGGACAATCAAGAAAACTTCAGATAAACAAATTGAATGAATTAAGAAATGAAGCACATGAGAATGCTAAGATTGCTAAAACCAAGATGAAAATTTTTTATGACAAGAACATTATGCAGAAGTCTTTTGAACCATCTCAATAAGTCCTGTTGTTTAATTCAAGACTCCACCTCTTCCTTGGTAAGTTGAAATCAAGATGGACTAGGCCTTACATTGTCAAAAAGGGGTTTGAATATGGAGCAGTAGAAGTGAAAAACCCATCGAACGATAATATTTTTACTGTTAATGGTCAGAGGTTGAATCGTTTTTGAAAAACTTTGTGAAAAATGTGAAGACCATTCTTTTAATGGAACCAGAATACCCCTACCCCCTCCCCCCGAGATTTACGCCTGCCCACACTCGAACAGATCGGGTAAGGAAAAAATTTGAGCCTACCCGACCTGAGGGGACGCCTTTATAAAGGCCCCATGCTTTTCCCCTTCCTCCACATTCACCGCTGTTGGCCCCTCTCTTCTTTTTCTTTGCTTTCCTTTTCTGCTTCGTCTTCTTTTCTTCTTCTTCTCCTTCTTCTTTCCTTTTTTGTTTTCTGTAACACGACCCAGACCCCAACAATCCCATGTCCATATTACCTAAAGACCTAGTTCTCTATCTCATGCTCTATATTTGCTTACTCTATTTGTACATGGTTGTTCTTCTTCTATATGCACTCACAATCAAGGGTTTTCAGCTTACCTAAAACCCACATCTGCGTAAAACTGACTAAAGCCATGTATTTTTGTTTGTAGGTTTTGGAGGATGAATGGATCTCTACCCATCAACCTCATCTACAAGATCCTTATACCGATAAATTCGAAACATTGGGGGCAATGTTTAGTTTAGGTTGGGGGTGAGAACCATAGTTTATATTTTGTGTAGTTTGCACGTAAATTTTAATTTTTTGTTATTGTTGTTGTTGTTGTTGTTGTTCTGATCATACGGTGTACATTGTCTTGTATTTTGTATAAATTGATGATGTCTATGAGTCAGCTTTGATCGTTTTTGTGATTGACAGACGTTAAAAAATCAAATAATGAGTCTTAAAGCATAAGAAGCATGGATGACAAAATTTTTGGTTTAGTCTGACAGTTCTATGAACTTTTCCACAGATGTGCATATGGTGATCATGAAAAAAATAAGACTAGTAAGGAAAAATGAGATCCGACAAGAACAAGCAAAACCCTTATGTGGCAGAACACTTTTGCTAAACGTCGTCGTGCCAAAAGACTTGGTGCCTGTAAACAGTGTGGTAGAGTCTTTCATGAGAAAATATATATTAGTGTTTTGAACCAATTTCTGGTCGCGCATTCGGTCGATTAGACTAGATAGTGAATGGGCTGAGTAAGGATTATCCTGAGACGCCATGCTATTCCGGTACTATACTTAACCAGTTTGTGGGGGAGAAAATTGGGAGAGTCACTGATTGTTCAATTGGCATGGAGACAGAGGATGACTCGAATTAGATTGTTTTCCAAATTGAGAAAAAAATTGGGAGTGAGGATGAAAGCCTAGAGTTCAAATTTTGTAAAAAGTGTAAAAAAAATTTTTGTTTTGTACAAACCCTGTTGACTGAAATGAAAATATGGGCCGAGTAAGGAACGTCCGAAAATACCAACTAATAGCGTGGGTAGGGATTTGTCCAGAGACGTCATGAAATTTGGTCTATTTTTTTTTGGTTTTTGTAAATAAACTTTTTTGATTGTGGGTAGTATAGTATAAAATTTTTTTAGTTTTGGATCAACGATCAAACGCCAACTAACATTCGAACGTTGACTGCTTACAATACTTTGCCTTTGATGAACTCTCTGATGGAACCAAAAAATACTGAGACCTCAGCTCGTTCGAACGCCAATAGACCGTTCGAACGAGATCTAACTTTCGAACGCCAATAGCTCGTTCGAACGAAGAGAGCTTACAGTAATTTGGTCTCTGACAGAACTTAAAAGTACTGGGAGTCCACCATGTTCGAACGTAACACCACGTTCGAATGATAATTTTAAAATCCTTCTACTAATGTTCGGACGACATTCACGTTCGAACATTGCGACTCAGACTATAAAAGCCTGCATCATCTTTTTAAGTTCAAAATCCCCAAATCTCTCTAAATTTTTAAAACCCTAGAGATCCTTTTTCATTCCACTTACCTCAATTCACCCTCATTCCCCAAAAACACCCAAAATTGACCCTCCCTAACTCATCTCCACCTCAAAAGTTTCAATCCCACACAAAGATCTCCAAGTTTTGAGCACCCTCTCAAGCTCAACAATGTTCGAACGCCATGATAAGGGTAAAGCTTCATGCCAGGCGCAGTCAACCAGTAAGTCAAGAGCCAAATTTTGTAGAGGAAGTGATAGAGGAGAGAAAAGGGAATCCAGTGGCAAAGAGGTATGATCGAACAAGGTTTTTCAGTGCCTTAAAGGCAGAGAGGTGTGAAATTTTTTATCATAAGCATGTTGTAGTCTGTGAGAGAGACGTAGTGATTAACGATTTTGCTGAGATTGGGATATTCGTAGAGATGGAGAGGAGGGATTGGGTCTGGTATTTGAGAAATGATGGGGAAGTTGTTGTTGATTTGGTGCGGTAGTTCTACTCTAATGCTGAAATCATCAACGACGCAATCCGAATTTATGTGAGAGGCATCCACATTGATGTGGATGAGGCGTACATAAAAGAAATAAGACAAGAGTTGCCTCGGGTGCAAAACCCAACATACCCTCCAAAGAAGAGTGTGACGATGAATGTTGTAGGAAAAGAGTTGATTGGCGTGAATGACTTTTCATGGTCGGGGCGGAATTTTTTGAAACAAGGGGAGTTAACAGATAAATATAAGATGCTGAATCTGATTGTAGTCTCCAACCTCGCTCCCTTAAGAAGAACAAATGAAATTTTATTTGACATGACACGTTTGCTCTACACAATTAGGAAAGGTTAAAGTGTTGATCTCCCTTCCCTCATCTTGAGTGAAATGAAAAAGGGGTGCGATGTGAAAGGAGTGCACTCCCTTTTGGTACCCTAGTGACTGATATGTGCACCGATAATGGGGTCAGGGTGAGGCCCAAAATGGAAGTCCAAAATCCGATGGGGCCACTAAATAAGGGCTCTTTCAAGAGATGCAAAGGTCATAATGGAGCCTAGGTTGTGAGACAAGAAGTGCCACCACCCCGAGGAGCTGATGAGGTACATGATGAGATTGATAAGGAGGAGGTGAGAGAGATGGAGATGGGGAGAAAACACATACAACCAGAGGAGGCAGGGCCTAGAACCAACACCCCGAGATCACTTCGAGAGATTATGCTTGGCATTGAAGCCAACCAAGATAAGATTTTTCGACAGTAGTAGGAGATTCTTGGCTATCTGAGGAGTGGAGTTGGTGGAGCTAATAGATCTGGAGGAGATTGAGGGCTTTATTTTTGTTCTTGAGCGTAGTTTTGTTTGTTTGTTTGTTTGTTTCTTCTTTAGTAGTTGTTGTGGATATTTAAAAAAAATTGGTGTTTTGTACTTCTTTTTGTGGATGAATTGGATCGTAAATGTTGGTATATCAAATGATCCTATTTTGTGGAAATGAATGATTCTATTTATCATTTTTACCTGTTTAAATTGCATGTACATAATTAGAACTTTAGTAATTCATGTTAATAAATAAAGGAACAAATGTGGATGCCAAGACTGTTTGTTAAAGTAACTAATCACATGATCGGTTCGATACACACCTTAGCAATCTAGACTTAAAACCACAACTCTTTAAACAATGATATTTTCTATATGCTTAAATTATCAAATGTACAATAATATTTGTTATTTTCAAGGTACAATATGATCAGACTCGAAAATGGAATCAGTATATAACCGACATCCCCTGGAAAATCCAACATAATTAGTGGAGATAACAAAGGATACCATGGTAAGTTTCGAGCTTTATGATGCTTCTAAGAGAATATCAACACTTACTCAAAAAGAGCTTTTTCACTTCATTTCTTTCAATAATCTCATTAATCTTGCTTTGATTGACACAACTAAAAGTGATATATTGACATATCCCACAGGAAGCACATGCATACGACACATACATGTGCACATACTTGAGAAGAGATTTTAGGCCATCTTTTAATTTGACTTTGAGCCTGAGCCATTTCTTTTGTAAAATTATATCCCTAGTTAGCCATGTTTGAGCCTTCAAAGAATAAATTCTTTTTCGAAAAAAAAAGCCCTATATAATGACAGAGCCACAAGAAAATACACTAGATAAACTGTGCTATCTAATTTTCTTACACCCTCTTATCTATCAGTATGATACATAAAAGAAAAGAAAGAAGGGAAAGACGATGAAGGCCACTGTGCATGAGAAAAAATTCAAGGAAAATAACAAGAAAATGAAAAAGAAACAAAAAGACAGGGACTTGCCAAGAAAGTGAAAAATGAGAAAAAAAGAAAGAAAGAAATACCATTCCCAAACAAAAATATCGAAAAGCTAAAAAAATGGGTGTGCTAAAATGCACAAAAGAGATAGCTTTTGAACTCCACTGACGTCATTTCGTTAGCTACTGACCTCTGGCCACATTACAATCTATGCAAAGCCCTAATTGATCTCAAGTCTGATGCACGTGTGTGTATTGTTAATCAAAAGTGGGGGAATGTTAAACAGGTATTTCTTTAAATTATATCAATATTCCTTCATGAGATTATGCTAAGAACATGATTAGTTTGCTTTCTCAGAACTTCACTCATTTACTAAATCGTGCATGTGATTTTTCGACTAGTCATCTTCTAATTACATGCCCCCTTGAGAGACAAGTCACTATATTCGGAGCGAATTTTTGCTGAGGGCATTCCTAAGAGAGGTTTGTGAAATCAAAACTATCCATGGAGGGTGGTAACATGGAATGTTTGTTATATAACAATTCTTGTTTCTAGAATGACCATCCCACAACTCAGGGAATTCCAAATACTAATGTGACAAATGCTAATTTTTGTATAAAATCAATACCAAAGAATGAGGAGCATGCTGGATATAAGTCGAAATTAAGGCTTGGGTGTCCCAACGACCATGATGTTAATTTACTCTAACCAGCAATTCCACATACACATCTGTTCGACTGATGTTTGTGGTTAGCTTCACTGGAAACTCTCACGAGGCAACACTCGTCCACTATGGTAAACCTAGTGGTTTAACGGCTTATTGCATAAGCTAAATGCAACCGGATGACCTACGAAAAAGGCATTAGAATTAGATTTTCATTTATTGTATTACTAGGGACTAGCAATATTTAGGTTGTGGGTGTGATTAGTACTTAAAATTAGCATACTACTACGCATTTTTAAGACTAATTGTACTTTGATGAAGTTCAAGTGATGATATTTCAGGTCTTAAAGTGGACAAGGGCTCAAAGTCAACAAATATCACACCAGGATGTAACACCAGCAGAATAAGGGGACAAATTTGAAAAAGCTCAGACCAGGGCAATGACGTTCGAATGCCAACTCGCGTTCAAATGTCAAACTAAATCAGGCCAAAACCAAATTGCTGAGACAGAGTGTGTTGTAGACAAGAACCAAAGCCCTAAGAAAATTGAGCACTACGTTTAAACGCCAACTACGTTCGAATGTCCATTGAAGACTTGGGTAATGAGTGCAAAATGCCAAGCTCTGTATGAAGTATGGAAGGAGGTTTCCATAGAGAACCACAGACCACCTGAGTGATATGGTCAAACCCCATATGGCGTTCAAACGCCAGACAACGTTTGAACGTCCACACTGGACAAAACACAGAACAACGTTCAAACGTAAACAACGTTCGAACGTCCCCCACAGACTGTCTGCGGAGTAGTTAGTGAACTTGGGCGGCAAACACTATTCACCTTCTTTTATCTCCCCCCCCCCCTTTTTGCTATAAATACT
>JAHQCQ010022740.1:816-11428 GCA_023539305.1 Ilex asprella | reverse complement strand
CAGTTTTGACCTATTTAACGGTCGATTTAGAAAATTTTGCGTGAAATACTATTTTTGCAACCCTAGAAGTATACTATCTTCTGTCAAAATTTCAGATCAAATGGACATCCAAATAAAAAGTTATGATCCAAACATAAGGGCAGTATCTAAGCTCCTTCTTAGTCAAATTCTCCCTAAGTGTGCTTTCACTTTGGAATGCTTCCAACTTCTACAACATACCTTATTACCTCAACTAACATTTTTATATCTAATCTTACCATCCACATAATACATACATACATCAATATATATATTAACAGTTCCATAGCATAAGTATGTTACTATATAACGATAAAAATATGGGGGTTTACAGGCTTGGGTGGAATGATCCAGGCCAAACAAAACGATACAAGATGAAATAAGAATCGACATCCTTTTAAAAATGATATGCCTAAGCTCTTAAGCTAGGATGAATGATTCTATATAACTTCAGGGGAGTACCTCCCATATATAGACAGGATTGAGCTTTCGAGCTATGCCATTAGCAGAGTACCTCTCGAGCTATGCCTTTGCCTGAGTCTTCTAGGGTCTTTTACCTTTCGAGCTATGCCATTAGCAGAGTACCTCTCAGATACAGCCATTCGATCAAACTTAGGCTCACAACTAGGCAAGATGGGGTAAGCCAAATTAGTAAAGTTTCAAGCCCGATTATATTGGCGAATCGATACAAAGGTCATAATAAGTGGCCAAGAATTGATGTATGAAATCTTCAATGAAGCATGTCCTCTTGGCTATGGAAAAGGGGCCATGATTGAAATATTTGTAAGTTTTGAATGTACAAGCCCTTCATTGAGGTAGGACCTCTTTTCTAGGGGAAAGGGATACAAAAAATGCCTTTTCATATCATAAGGAATGATACATGAAAATTAATGAGAGAAAGGATTGTAAACATAGAATTTCTTGCAGTGTGCCACATGAAAAATATTCTCCCAGGGCAAGTGAAGGGTTCAATAATTCTGACATCATTTGACAATTGGACTATGACATATGGCAAGTTGCACATGTTGAAAGGAGTTATTTGGAATGACTCTATTAAGACCGCATAGATAGCTAGGCCATCCTAGCTGAGCTAAAGTGGGTCCATCCGAGCAAAGGACAAGATCTAACCGAGCAATACCTAGGCTATCCCTAAAAATCAAAGGAAGTGCTTGGCAACCAATAAGGAAATTGCTTAAATCATAGAAACACATAATTAACATGTGACCTAAATCAACTAATAAGAAAAAAAAACCCCTATAAGGATCAAACACAAATTAAGGAAGGACTGATTGAAATTTAGGTGTGCCATCATATTCCAAAAGACGGTAGTTCTAAATAATCGGGGACAGGCTCCCTATAAATACCAGTAAAGCTTAAGTCTAAGGTACTCACAAATTGAATACATTTTCTTGTGTCATTATTGACTTAAACATTGGAGTGCCTTCGGCTCTTACCCACCAGTCTATGGCAGTTTGTTCATTTTGCAAGTCAAAGACGATCCCAAGCACTCATGGTAAACAAATCTCTTTACTTTGATAGGTGCAGATTTTTTCCCCTACACCTTACATATATTTTTTAAAAAGAACCAATACCATGATCTAATCATAATGGGACCAATAAGCATACCTGGGTAAGTGTTTTAGCATGCATAAGAAAAAGAAGGAAGGAGGAAGTAATTTGAGAAAAAGGTAGTTTGGGCATTTAAGTTTAAAAATTTTGGAATATTTAATTCCCAAACCAACATCACATTTTAGGCATGTGAAGTTAGTGTCACTTCATTGGAATAGAATTTATAGCAACCCTTTTTGATCTATTTTTCACTTTTTTTGTGAGAGAGGATTCTGACGGCCCAAAATTCGCTGGTCTTTTTTCAACTAATTGATCACCCATAAACTCGCGGAATACCCGTGGATACCGTATAACCAGATACCATGTCATTACACCCCATTCACCAAGATCATAACAAAATAAAATTCAGATAGAGTCTCATTTGCATGAAAGCACTACCAAATACATAACCTATGCATACATTATTTATACAACCATTCTAATGTCCACATCCAAAAAGTCTAGGACTTAAAATTTAACAAGTCATATCATCCGCAGAAAAGAACTCAAGATATAAAGGCTCGAAAACATTAATATTAAAAAATCAAATTTAGGGAAGAGGTACTTGAGCCCTCTAGAGTTCAGATATCAGTACCTGTAAGGCTTGGTATTGGTACTGGGGCCTTTTGTGTAAAATCCAAGTAAATTTGAACCTTTTTTCTAAAAAAGGGCAAAATAGTTATTTTATCATTATAATGCGGAATTAGAATACATATTTTCTAGAGCTCGTATGAGGCAAAAAACTTTGTCATTGGATTCGTATCGCGAAATCTAGTCACCCAGGTTAATTTCGAGATAGTCGAATTTTACACATGGTTTAAGACGACTGGGTGGCGGATGACTTCACAAAGGTCCACAAAAATGAAAATTATAAAATTTCCTTATAGTTGGATAAAATTTTAAATAAAATTAATTTGAACTTAAACTAGGATGAAATAAATGGTTTCATGACAAAAAGGGACCGGAACAGGTAAGGGCCATGTGACACGATTTGAGTCAAGCCTTGAAAATTATAAATAGAGACTAAAATCTAATATTTGGCACAAAATATCCCCCTTGATCAGCTGGCTTCACACGTTGGAGAGAGAGGGAGAAAAGAGAAAATTCAATCTTTTTTCAACGATTCACGGAGTTCCGTCGGTCGAAATCTATCGAGCCAAGACTAAAAGTCAATCTCTTCGACGAGGGCGATGCAACCACACCAAGAACAAAGAATTTCATCGAAGATCCAAGAGGAGACTTTGGAAAAATCAAGAGTTTTGGGCTTTGTTGGTGTTCTTGAAGGTTCTACGTATCGTTTTATGCTTCAAGAGGTAGGGTTCCCTCCTACTTTGGTTTATTTCTAACCTTGGGTGTAAAACCCAGGAAAATTTGAAATTTTTCCAAAAAGGGAAAAACGATCATTTTGTGACTATAATACGAAATTAAAATATGTGTTATATAGACCTCGTATGACACAACGGACTTCGCTGTTGGATTCGTATCAAAAAATCTTGTCACCTTGTCGAATTTCATCAAATTCCAAAATAGTTGAATTTTTGCACGTCGTTCGAGGTGGCTGGGTGGCGGATGACCTCCTAAAGGTCCCCAAATATAAAATTTATGTATAATTAAATAAAATTAATTTAAACTTAAACCGGGATGACAATAATTATTTCAGGGCAAAAACGAACCTGGACAAGGGGCTTGTGGCATGACGTGGACCAAGTGTTAAGGGTTATAAATATGATGAAATATCTGATTTTGGGGACATTTCTTCAGCTGAAACCAGTAGGTACACGTTGGGGTGAAGGAGAGAAAGAAAGAGAGAGATTTAATCTTATTTCTCAGATCCATGGAGTTCCGCCAGTCGAAATTCATCGATCCAAGAATCAAAATAGATCTCCTCGACGAGGGCTACGCTTACATACCAAGAACAAAGGATTTCACTGAAGATCCAAAGAGAAGATTTTGGGAAAATCAAATGTTTGGGCTTAAATCATGTTCTTGAGGCTTCCTACGACTTCTTTACACTTCAAGAGGTAGAATTCATTCCTACCTTTTGGGCTGATTTAAGGGGTTGTTATGTGGCTATTTAGGGACTATTTTTGTGGCTGTTAAGGGGCTGAAATTGTGGCTGGTTTGGATTGAAATTGTGGACTGTTCTAAAGACTATTTTGGGTTGAAATTGTGGGTTGTTTTATGGCTTGTTTAGGGGCTATTTTGTGGGCATATTATATGTTTACACTATGCCTTGAGGATTAAGGGTGTTATTGCTTGATTATGTAATGACATGCTTAGTTGTTGTTGTTAGATAAAATGTTGATATATGTGTATTAACATATTAACATTGCGATGAGTTTTTGGTGGTTATATGCATATGATATGATTGTCCATGATACATGATGAAATGTGTGATTTAAGTTGTGTATGTGACATTCATTACATATGAGACATGACATTGACATGCAATGGTACATTACATTGCATATGCACAGGGACATCGCATTCTATGGGTGTGAGTGCATGGTTGAAAGCAAACACCATATTTGGTGATTGATATGTCGGCTCGGTACGGTTGGACCAAGTTTCATTTGAGTCGCACTGTGATGCCCTAAAACCCGGGGTCATTTATAAGTTCATTGACCACCTGTCAACCCGTCAAAATACCCGTGAGTGTCGCACAATCCGACATCACATCAATAACATCCCTTAAGTCGGGATTGTAAACCACACGTATAACCCGTGTACATGTTACCATTTAAATCAACTAGAGTCCAATAAGCTCTAATATATCTCATTCGATGTTCATATGTGTCCTCTGAACCAAAGAAATCCAAGCCCAAAATCATAGCACAAAAATCTTAAAATTTAAGTTTTAGATTCACTTTCGAACGTTAATTAGCATTCGAACATCTTCTTTACGTTCGAACGTCACTTTAACTTCGAACGTCGCTTGCTCCCCGCACTTTTTAATTTCCATCAGAGCTTTGCAGACACCAAAGTACTGGAACTCACTGTCGTTCGTCTTCCCAGTCGATTTTTCCCAGTTTCTTTAGTATTCAATTTCAAATCCATTCCATATCTTTCCAAAATCATCCCAAACATGTATTAAATGTATTTATACATCAAACGTAGTTTCCATAAGTCATACTACAATCTTTTGCATAATTTTTACATGCCAAAAACTAGGTTTTCATAAATGTTTTACAAAAATTCAAATTTAAGCCATAATCCATCTTTCTTCACCCTTGATGGCTAGAATGAGATTCATCCACTGGTGTGTAACCCGCACCTGAGATGTGTTCTCGTATAGGGTGAGCCACGCCCTGTAGAGAATTTCCTTCAGAGGCTACTCCCCCCATAAATGCATATGAAATGCGTATATGCAACAATCCACACTCATCAACCATTCCAAACAATAATATGCATTCAATGTTGGAATTTATCTCGTCATGCTATGAAATAAGATGAGACTCACTCATGCAACTCAACCCGAGCCCTTCCCAGCTCCTCAACAAATGCAAGTGCCAATGTGTATGAACCATCACCCATTTTCACATCGAATGACAATTACAGTCTAGGGCCGTTCTTGGGGTGGATATTTATGGACTTACACCAACGGCACCCAACCGACACGAAATTCATGGACTTCCACAAACGGTTTCGCGTACACTGACACACTTTATGGGCTGGTATACCAACCGAGTGCATATCCAATCACCGGGCCTCTCACCCGAGGGATTTTCTAATCCCTTCTTGCCAACCCCAACCCAACTTACCATGTAATCATGCAGCTTAGCCAGGCCTTGGGCCCAACTTTCCCTTGGGCCTTGGGCCCAACTTTCCCTTGGGCCTTGGGCCCATTCTTTAAATGAAGCACAATGACGGGATGATTAAATGATGATCTAGTTGGGGTACTTGTCTTGAAACGAGGAGTCTTTCCATGCAAGAGTCATTTGTGTCATAAAAAGACTCTCGATTATACAAAGTACATTAGCTTTGCTAGATGCAATCAATCATCCAATAAACAAGGGAATAAACATTAAGCATTAGAATAGTGCATAAATATAACTTTTGGATAATTTATACATGTCCTTCACCTCTCACTAAAGAGTGAATGAGAAACTACTCACTCTTCATAACGTTGGTAAAGCTAAAAAAGTGATTGACGCTCATTCCTCTAAGTAGAGAAATTTATAAAATAAAAGCACAATAACAAGGAGCCAATCTTCAACAAAGAATGAGTGAAACACGTTCCACCCATCACGTCTTTGGCAAAGCTCTAGAAAAATGGAAGAGTTTCACTCCTCTAAGAAAGAAGGAAGCTCAAGCAATGGAAGTGAAAGATGTAAACAAAGAAATGTATGTAAAAGCATATATGTAAAGACGAAACTTAAATAGCGAAATTAAATTCTTAATACAAGCAAATGTAAACATAAATGTAAAGACTAACAGTAAATAGAGAAATGAAAACTCTTAAGTAAATGTAAACATGAATGTAAAGAAATGAGTGGGAGTCTAAGTCTCCCAACTCTCTGCTAAAGGGAAAACTAAGAACATTAGGAAGTAGAAGTGCTGCCCCTTTCTCTCCCGAAAATGAGAGTATTTATAGGTAAGGAGAAGGCAAGGGGGTAAAGAAATAGTGCTTGCCGCCTAAGTCAACCACTCTGCAAGTAGTTTGTCGAGGACGTTTGAACGCTAGTTGGCGTTCGAACAGTGTTACTGCTTTTGCTTTATAGGCGTTCGAACGGTGCATGGCGTTCGAACATTTCTTTTGCCTTTGCTCTAAAAGCGTTCAAACGCTAGTTGGGATCTATCGTTATCATTTAAATGTCACATGGCCTGTGGTCCTCTGGAAAAATCTCATTCCACACTCCATTCAGAACTTGTCATCAATTTGCTGCAACACGTCATATCTTCAGTCTGATCTTGTCAGTGCTCCAATGGACATTTGAACGTGGGTTGGCGTTCGAACGTTGGTTCTTTGTTACTCCAGGCTTTGGTTCTTGGCTGCAACACATTCTGTCTCAGCTAGCCTAGTTCTTATGAGTATTTGAACATGAGTTGGCGTTCGAACGTCACTACTTTGTTCTAAGCTTTTTCAATTTGTTCCCTAATGTGTTGGTATTGCTTTCAAATGTACTTGTTGTTGCCCTTGAACCCTTTTTCCACTTTAGAACCTAAAATGTCATCATTTAAACTTCATCAAAGTATAATTAGTCCAAAAAGGGCATAATACTATGCTATAATTGAGTACAAATTTCACCCCTCAACCTAGATATTGCTAGTCCCTAGTAATACAACAATTAAATGTAAGCTTTTTTATAGGTCATCCGGTTGCATTTAGCTTATGCAACAAGACATTAAACCACTAGGTTTATCCTAGTGGACGAGTGTTGTCTCGTGAGGGTTTTTAGTATAGCTACCCACAAACTTCGTTTGAACAAATGTGTATGTGATGTGAATAAAAATGAATTAGCAACATGGTCATTTAGACATTCAACCCACAATCGTGACTTATCCCCTACATTTCTTTTCCATTGGTACTCACTCTACACAAAAATTAGCACATGTGACATTAGTATTTGGAATTCCCTGAGTAGTAGGATGGTCATTCAAGAGACAAGAATTGGTATGTAACAAATATTCCAATGTACCACCCTCCATGAATAGCTTTGATTTCACAAATCTTTCTCAAAAAACTCTCAGCAAAACAAATCTCTCTGATTTTAGTGACTTATCTCTCATAGGGCTATGCTTAGAAGATGGCCAATCAAAAAAATCGTATGCTCAATTAGAACAAGAGTGAAGTGTTGAAGAAAACATATTTTACCTTGACATAAACTCATGGAACGATATTGATGCAATTAAAGAAATGTTATTTAACATACCCCAACTTCTGATTGACAACACACAGATGCATTATACTTGAGATCAATTAGGGCTTTGAATAGGTTGTAATGTGGTCAGAGGTCAGTGGCTAACGAAACTACGACATGGAGTTCAAAAGCTATCTCTTTTATGCATTTTAGCACACCTCTGCTTGTCTATTCAAAAATTTTGCCTAGGAATGGGATTTCTTTCTTTTATTTTTTTTATTTTTCACTTTCTTGGCAATTTCCTATCTTTTTGTTTCTGTTTCTCTTTCGGCTATTTTCACTTGTTTTGCTTTTATTGAATCGTGGCCACCATTGTCTTTGTTATTTTTCTCGTCTTTCTGTATCATACTATTTTATAAGAGGGTGTAAGAAAATTAGATAGCAATAGTATGTCAATCTTATTGTCCTTGTGGCTTGGTTTTCATATGGGCTTCTTTGAAAAGAAATCAGTCACTGAAGGCTCAAGCAGGGTTAACTAGGGATTATTACTTTGAAGAGGAAATGGCTGAAGCTCAAAATCGATCCAAAGATGGCCTAAGATCCTTTCTCGGGTATGTGCTCCTGCAAGGGTTCCCTGTGGGGTATATACATAGACGACTTTAGTTGCACAATCAAAGCAAGGCTAATGAGACTATTGAAAGAGATCGGAATTGAAAGAGCTTACTTTGAGTAATTGTTTGAAATCCTCTCCAAAAGTAACGTTAAGCTCAAGACTTATCATGGTTTTCTTTTGTTATCTCCACTGATTATATGGGATTTTTCAGGGAATGTCGGTTATATACCGATTCTTTTTTCGAGTCTGATCACTTTGTACCTTAAGAATGACAAAAACTTTTGTACATTGAACAATTTAAACATAGAGATAGTACCAATATTCAACATGAGGTTTTACGCCTTGGTTGTTAGGTTGAGGTGTCAAACAGATCATGTGTTAAGTCATTTGAACACGTAATCCTAACATCCACATCTGTATCTTTATTTTACATATAACAAAATGAAGTTAAATTTGTACATAAATAAAAGTGATAAACTGAGTCATTCATTTCCACAAAAATCATCATTCATCATTAACATAAATAATTCAATTCATCCACAAAAGGCACAAAAAAAACAAAAACTTTAAACATTACTACAAACCATAAAAGAAAAATCATCCTAGGAAGAAACAAACAAAACAAAACAATTAACTCCACTCAAGAACAGAAATATCCCCTCAATCCCCTCCATCTCTACCATCAGTAGCTCCACCGCTCCTCAAAAGCCTAAGGATCTCATCCTACTTAGCTTCGAGGCAAAACATGATGTCCCGTAATGAACGCTAGGGCCTGTCTCCTCCTGGGTTTGCATATGTTCTCTCTTAAGCTCCCTTTCTTCCTCTTGATCTAGCTCTTCCTGCACCACATCACCTCCTTGGGTTAGTGGCACCTCTTGTCTTGCAGTTGGGGCTCCACTATGTCCTTTAATTCTCTTGAAAGAGCCCTTGTTTAGTGACCCCATTGGCGATCCCGTTCTCCATGCATATTTCAGTCGCTAGGGTGCCAAAAGGGAGTGCACTCCTCTTCACGTTGCACCCCTGTTTCATTTCACTCAGGCTGAGGGAGGGGAGATCGATGCTATGCCCTTTCCCAATTGCATAAAGCAATCGTACCATGTCAGGCAAGATCTTATTTGTTCGTCTCAAGGGAGCCAAGTTAGAGACTGTAATTAGATTCATCATTTTATACTTGTCAGTTAACTCCCCTTGTTTTAGAAAATTTTACCCCGACTATGAAAAATCACTCTCCCCAGTCAACCCCTTCCCCACAACACTCATAGGCACATTTTTATTTAGGGGAAATGCTGGGTTTTGCACCCGAGGTATTTCTTCCCTCACCTCTTTGATGTAGGCCTCATCCACATCAATGTGGATTCCCCTCACATATATCCGGATCGCTCCATTGATGATTTCAGCCTTGGAGTAGAACTCCCTCACCAATTCAACAGTGGCATCCCCACCATTTCTCAAATGCCACACCCAATTCCTTCTCTCCATCTCCTCCTATAGTCCAAGTTTAGCAAAATCAGAGATTCCAACATCTCTTTCACAGACAATAGCATGCTTATGGTAGAAATTTTCATACCTTTCGGCCTTTAAGGCGCTGGAAAACTTTGTTCGATCGTACCTCTTTGTCATTTGCTTCCCCTCTCTTTCTACTATGACTTCCTCAACAAATTTTGGCTATTGGCTAACTGGTTGAGTGCACCTGGAAGGCAGCTTCATTCTTAGCATGGCGTTCGAAAGTTGAGGAGCATGAGTAGGTGCTGAAATCTTGGACTTCTAGGTGTGGGGATGAAGCTTTTGAGGTGGAAATGAGTTGGAAAGGGTCAATTTTTGGTATTTTAGGATAATGAAGGTGAATCGAGGTCTGTGGAATGGAAAGGGATTCTAGAATTTTTGAAGATTTGAAAGGGATTGGGGATTTCGAACTGAAAAAAGACGATGCAAGCTTTTAGTCTGAACCGAGACGTTCGAACGTGGTTAGAAGGATTTTAAATTATCGTTCGAACGTGGAGTGAATTTCAAACATTGCTAGCTTCCAATACTTTTGCGTTCTGTCAGAGACCAAAATACTATAAGGTCATCACGTTCGAACGTTCTATTGGCGTTCGAACATTCAATCTCATTCAAACGATCTATTGGCATTTGAACGAGCTTAGCTCCTAGTACTTTTTGGTTCCATCAGACTTTTTCAGAGGCAGAGTGTTGTAAGCAGCTGATGTTCGAACGTTGAATGGCGTTCAAACATTGACTCATAAATAAAAAATTTCTACACTATATTATATACAATCAAAGAAAGCTTATTAACACAAGTTTAAAACAAAAATTCATGGCGTCTCATGATAAGTCCTTACCCACGCTTGAGGCTGGTATTGTGGAACATTCCTTACTCGGCCCATATTCTTATTTCGGTTTAAAAAGAGTATGTACAAAACAAAGAAAAATTTTCACATTATTTTTGAGAAATTCAGACCGTTGACTTCCATTCTCAAAACAAAATTTTTCCCAGTTTTAAAAGCAGTCTAATCCAAGTCATCCTCTGTCTCCATGTCTTTTGATCTATCAGTGACTCTTCTAATTTTCTATC